>LPNX011168163.1:485693-588683 GCA_001517045.1 Pseudotsuga menziesii
TTCCCACATTGCATACTTTTGATGGACCCCGCTACCCCAAAAACAAGAAATACATAAAAAAACATGATGATGACATCATCATCACATTTTTTTCAAGTATTTCTTGTTTTTGGGGTAGCGAGGTCCATCAAAAGTATGCAGTGTGGGCACTCGTTGGATGCGAAATCAAATTCCGCATCCAACAAGCTCTCCCGATCGAAATTTGAGTAAAAACACAGGGAGATATGTCGAAAATACGAACTCAAAAAGTAGTTTTTTTCTTTCTTTCTCCAAAATTAATCAATATTATTTTATTATTTTAACTATTATTTTATTATTTTCCTTAGGAGGCCCATTTTCGACCCCAAAATTCCTCTAATGTTATTGTGGGTTTTCACTGGCGCATCGAGAAGGATCGACAAAATTCTTGGCATGATCTCCATATAAAGAACAAACAGTTTTAGCAAGGATATTTGGTTTTGTTCTAGGACAACAATTTCATGAAGCATCCAGGTAAATTATAGATGCATTGGCTAGGTCCATATATTGTTAATTCCATTACTTCAGGAGGTGTAGTTCAACTGCAGTAGTTAGATGGAGCCATGCTACCCAAGCTCGTGAATGGTAGCAGCCTGAATTCCTATCGAATGGGCCCAGAACCACGCGATGCTTGAGGCACTGCGCAATGGAAAAAAAAGTAAAAAGTAGGAAGGATGGATAGATAGAAGGATGGTGCACCAAGGGGAAGTGGATGTGAAACTATGGGAGTCAGTAGTGCAGTTAGGCAGGTCTTTTGCAATGATCACAGGGTCGAGACATAGTAAAATCAGTAATAAATATAGACAGTTAAAGCAGTTAACAGACAATGCTTGTTGAAGCGACGCATATTAATGGTGAATTCGATCGTTGGATTGCTAGGATCGACAGTGGATTCGAGCAATTAATGCATGATTCGATCATGATGAGGTAAAGCAGATCGCATTGATTTGGTCATGATGGGTATGGATTGACTTGATACTATAAGAAGGGGATGGACATGGTCGAAAGACACATAATAGTTATAGAGTAGAGTCAAAGCGAAGAGAGGGTGAGTGACTGTTGAGCATTGCGGGGAACTGGTGCGGCATGCAGAGTAAACCAATCATAGTGGAAATTTCAAGTGAATGAGACTCACTAGTCGGAATAGTAACAATTGAGGAGGAAATCACAAGAATGTTGATTCGATCATCATCGGTGTCGAAGAAGAAGAGCAAGGGACAGAAGCCTATCTCTTCAACGTCGAAGAAGAGGCAAACTAGAATGTCTGTGAGGGTAACAGAGGAAGCTGCACAGATGATTCCATCGAGCTCACGAGTTGTGGAGTCAGCAGCTCGTGTAGGGGTGTCTGTTGAGGATATCCCTGGGTATATACCACCCTATCGATCGGGTGTGTAGCCAAGGAAGCTCACCAAGAATAGGAAGTACCAAGTAAACATGCCAGCGATACTGCAAGGGATGGTATGCACCATAGACATCGTGTCTGTGCTGATGCAGATGAAGTATGATGACCATAAATTACTCACACTGGAAGATGTTACAAAGGAACCATATGTGTCGATGGTAGGACCCGGAGGAAACCCAATAGAATGCATTCCGTAGGATTGGGCGTGTGGGATGAATAAAATGGGGTTGTTGTGACTAATTAACATGCCACATTTTGGGCGGTTAAATGAGGCGAATGCCTGCGTAAAGAAGCTTTTTGCCTATTTTCATGGAGGGGCATTGTAGCTAGACACACCAGTCGAAATCATGGTGGAATTGATCTTCAACATCATGGTCCTGCCTAAGGATGGGCCAGACCCCTCACAATATTTTAGAGGCAAGGATAATGACAAGAAGCTCGCGGCAAGGTTAAATAAGCGATATGGGTTGGAGCACGATGGGAGGGCTTACCACATCGATAGTATCAATCACCGGGCGGTACGTATCGACGAAAGGATTTTGGCCAGCAAAGTGGTCAAGAAGAACCCCCCCATTCAATGTAACTCAAGGGTGATTGCATGCACAGAGCAATGCGCGGAAGGTGTACAAATGAACTGGTCAGTATTTCTAATGAACCAGTTGGCGGAGGATGCAGTGGTAGTGTAGGAGAGAGAAAGGCCATTTACATACAATTGGTTTCTGATCTTGATTGCACTCATGGCTTGGATGGAGCCAAATGACTATCAAGGAATGGAGGTAGAAGTGGTAAAATTCTGTAAGGGTACTCGTTACCAAAAATATTGAAGGACTGTGCGATCCAATTTTGGGTCTATTGGGAAGTGCTACAGGAAGAAGCTATGAAAGTTCCTCGGTCATCTGAGGAAGTTGCGATTAAGTATCAACGGATTGCTCGATTTGCAATTGTCCCACATGCCATTGACGTGCAAGCATGGAATGACCCAAAGAAGCAATGGTTTCCAATGCTTTACAAGTTGTATGATGGGGAGTTAGAAGTGACTGTTAATGATTATCCTGCGGCATGGAGAGAACTAGTTAGTTTGGAAGAAGTATCGACAGGACCCCCAACTGATTCACCTATTGATCCCATGCATAAGGATGACCACCAGAGTCACCATGAATCTGATATAGAGTCAACAGAGACACCCACTGAGCCGGAAGCAGAGCACACATTTAACGATTCAAGGATGAAGAAACGGAGTGAACTGGGTGCGACTAGTAGTGCAACGCCCGGGATGGAAGCGCAGTTGAATCGGCTTGTCAAGGCGGTTACGTATGCAATAGATGCGGCCATAAAGGAAATGAAGAAATTCACACAAGAGCGATTCACGGAGGTAAGAAAAAAACTTGATTCTTTGTATGATGTTGTTTTGAAGAGATCACCATAAGGAGAGACTATGCGGGACATTGGCTTAAGCAGCACTGGGACACGGGTTCGAAATGTTCAAAATCCCCCAACTATGATTTAGAACAACAATGAGGATTTGAACACCCCCCTGCAGTAGTTACAATACCTTTCTATCGAGATCAACGTGATGTCCATGCATACATTGGTACATATGCAAAGAGTAGCCAACCAGGAGTTGCTATACAGAGAACAGAACATCACCGGTTAGTTTTTGCGATCGCAGGAGAAGGAAGCGGAAGCACAAAAAGAAATTGAAGCATTGAAGATGGCACAAGAGGAGGTGAGGTCCAAGAGTTCCAAGGAGATTGAGGAATTGAAAAAGGAGAAATATCGACTAGTCGTCGAGAAGGCACAACTTTGGGACCATAGGGTGCAGTTCAAAAATGTCATCTATGAAGTATTTCAATGAATGTCGGAAGCTGTTGTGGACGAAGTTGCAGAATCCAAAGTGCATTGGATCGAGACGATTATCACATAGTTGGAGGGAAACAACAATATTTTAAATGCTCTGGTGCATCCAGACACACCACCTGAACAAATCACAAAAAGAAAGAGTGCCATAGAGGATGTGACCACACAGCTTGAAGAGATGGAGCGTTACGGACGTGAGTACGCAATTTTGGGGAAACGTAGTTCAATGTGAGAAACTGGCGCAACTAACCAAGCAGTTGCAGGAGGCAAAGGGGCAGCTGGAGACACTAAAGATGGAATTGAGAGAAATGCAAGTAGTTGTTCAGATTAAAAAGTCTAAGGAGCTGAAATATTTGCAATAGCATGTCGAAAAGGCAAGGGAAAGACAGTAGAGCCGCAGTGAGAAGTTAGATGAGTTGTAGGATATTGGATTGCATCTTTTTGTTAAAGAAGTTATTGCACTAAAGGCTGAGTAAGAAGGAAAAAATGAGGTTGCTGAGAAGATGGTGGAGCACCCATTGAAGCATGACTTGACAAGAAGTTAGGAGATTGATAAGAAGGTTCAAGAATAGGTGAAGGCGATTACTCAACAATATGAAGACTTCAAGTTGAATATTGATGAGTACACCGTGTCCAGCTGATGTGGCTCAAGGGCGAGCCACAAGATTGTGTTGGGGGCCTTTTGATAGGATTTTTTGGGATAAGGCAGTTGCGTAGAATTGCGGATGATCCGCAAGCTCAAAGACACCATGCAAGTGGAATATGGCACACAAGACAAAGAATGGAATATTTTATATATTTTATGTCATCTTTTATAGTTTTGGACTATATTTTGTGGATAATGATCATTATTTTGTAGAATCGGTTAAGAGTTAGTTAGGAAGTTGTCTAAGTGGACCTTGAATGTAAATGCGCAAGCCTATGAGTAGATGTTGAATTGTAAGTGTTAAATTACTTTTGATCATCTTTGTTGAAGTGCTTTTGAAGAGCACTGGTTGATCTGTGAACTATTTTAGAGAACCTGTGATTTTGCACAGAAGTTAATATGACATGATAGAAGTTGAGTTGAATCATTGTGTTTTTTTATGTTTTCTTGTTTTACTATTTTCTGTGGCTCAGTTATGAATGCAATTTGTATCTATGACATGGATCTATAAATGATATGATGTTTCCCTGCTTTAAATGATGTTATTCTATTGGATTTGTTTACACATCGACATGTTTACAATAGTTCTGATATAATGATGTGACCTATTGAATAAAAAGATTATTATTTTAATGCATGAGTGATTGAACAGATCTGTTAATGTTGCACTAAGTTTATAAGTAGATGCACATTGTCCTCTCTCATTCTGTGGAAACTTGGTTCTGTCATCTCTCCCTTGAACATCTCGAGTGAGACTTCATCCACTCTGTGGGTCTTACCGGATGACGTAAAAATTGTCTGGGCCAGTGCTCAGGGATATTGTAGTGGTTTAGGAGTTGACAGAGTCGGAACCCTTGTCGACTGGTTTTGCTGACTCAGTCTATATAAAAAAATGGTTCCGTTGTCGAGACCATAGTATGACTAAAGGGAGTACATGTTGTGGCATCGGACGAGACTGAAAATTCAAGACTGGTTCAACCAGAAGCTACGAGAGTTTGCTGAGAAGGAAAATTAGAACCCTAGACTGACGATGGATAAGTGGCTGGAAAGATACATACACGATGGTCCACACGAATATTTTTTCTCTAAATTCCCAATTATCTTGTATGAGTGGTTGGCGCAATTGACCTTCTGCAAGACAAATTTCCAAGGAGGTGAGCCAACGTTCTGGACCCCAGAATTGATCCAGAAGTTGTATGAGGTCAACAATAGGGTATCGTAGGCTGTTGAAGTTTGGATTTACAGTATCTTGGAAATATATATCACCAAGTTCACAGTTGATACAACTAAATCCTATATCAACACAGAATGAGAGTTCTTCAACGCACCATGAGGTAGGTTCCTTTTGTCTTTGCAATTGTCCATTAAGATGCACATCTGTGAAAAGGGAATATTGAAGATGCACCTTCAGTAGTAGAACTCTATTGTGCGGGGGTTGTGGATACAGGGAAGACAGGGGAGGGGAGACAAATGGCATGATACGAGGTAGATGGTTTCAAATTATGAAGAGACTGTGAGGGAAGCCGAGGAAGGAAGTGGTATTATTAGAGGAGGAGCAAGGTTTCGAAAAGAGAAGAGGCAGAGGATAGGGGAAGGTATTGTTGCGATCTAAATGAAAGACCACAAAATAATACCACAAGGGACAAAGAGACCCTACAGTGAAAACAAGGATGACCAGACTATGCCCAGGGTAGAGGCAAGATCAACCCACATCAACAATGTACCCACACCTTCACACACTACATCACAATCAAGAAGAAATGCAAGGTCAACACCAATGTGTCCAATGTGCCAGCAGCAATCTAATAGTAGTAGTAGATCAACATCTATAGGAAGACGGCCAAGAAAGGTGGGCGATGAGGCAAAGTTACCTTTGTTCCATGGCAATGGGACTGAGGATCCAGAGCAGTACTAGTTCCTATGTGAGGTAGTTATATGGACTGTTAGACAAAATACGGATGATGAAGTCAAGAAGGGCCAGTTGGAGAAAACGCTTCGGGGTCACGCATTGGATTGGTTCATGAAATTTGTACAAATTCCCACGGGGACTCTATCGAAGACCTTAGCATAAATCAGGAAGGGACTTATTGAAGAGTATAGAAAACAAAAAATATGAAGCACAATACATTACAGAACTGAAGGAAATTAAGCAGTATCCAAATGATACTATTTGGGAATTTCACCAAAGGTTCAAGTCACTTATGGAAAGAGTCAATTTTGAGATGAGAGACATTCAGCATAAATAATGGTTAATTGCAGCGTTTATAACTCATATCATACTGCCACTCATGCAACAGAATATTGTGACATGGAGCAAGGGTCTGGAGATTGCAATGAAGTTGGAAGCTTCACCTGTTGGAGAAAATGCAGTGGGTATGAACCAAATTCAGACACAATTGGTGAACGTGACGCTCCAATTGCAAGATATTAAGAAGGAAAAAGAACAACGCGGGGATCTCTGGTGCACTCTATGTCGCGCAGATGGACATACCAAGGATAGCTGCCCAGATTTTCGAAACTACCTGTTTTCAGGAGCGTTGAACCCATTGAGTTGCGACAGTGTACCATGGTGTCACATTTGTCAATTATATGGGCATCGATATGAAGAGTGCGGATACATGCAGAAGATGGTGATGAAGCCGATGAACTTATACTGCACCTTTTGTTGATCTGTTGGGAATGAAGATAAATATTGTCGTGCATATGACCTACTTTAGGAAATAAAATATGACTCGTACTGTGTGAAGGGAGAGGTACAGCAACCACATCCATAGCCGCATGTGGTACAGCCACCAACTCAACCTCATTTTGTACTGCAGCAGCAACCGCAGATGCAATTTGTACCGCAACAACAGTTTGTGCCACAACCGCAGTATAATCAGATGCAGATGGCTCTGCAGTAGCCACAGTATGTTCAGTCAGCATAGTATGTTCAGTAGCAACTGAATCCCCCTCAACAACAATTTAATCAACCACGGTATCAGCAAAAAGGAGGATTCCAAGGAGGATGAGGTGGAGGCTTTGGTCGAGGGGGAGGACGAGGTCACGTACCAGTACAATGTTATAATTATGGAATATTGGGGCATTATCAGAGACATTTCCCACAATTGAAATGTACGTGTATGTATTCTACCATGATTGATCACACTGTTGAGAACTATCCAGAACTTATCACAAGGTGGCAGGATGAAAATTTTCTACAATTACAGAACCAAAATCAGTTGCAGAATCAAAACTAGTTAGAGAACTAGAATCAGTTGCAGAATCAAAATCAACTCTAGAACCAAAACCAAATTCCAATTCATAACTAGAATACAAATCAGAAGGTGAATCAACCTGTGAATCCATCATTGAACCAGATCCAAGGACCGACCGTCATGACTATCTCAGCGAAACCCCAGACGTAGGACGCTGACGTCACAATCATCACCCATGGAGGTGCGACGATGGGAGAAGATAGCCCGCATCCACAACTTTGCCTGGCTGGGAAGAAGAAGGTATAGTTCAACATCGATGCTAAGAATGACAAATTTTTTGAAGTACGTGATGTGATCGGAAGGAATCCTGGTAAGTTACCTGTTTATGAAATTCCCACTGCTTTTGATTCAACTGTGGAGGAAGGACCATCATGACAGCGTGGTACCTTGCAAAAATTCTTCAAAAGTTGTTTTTCGCTGGCAAGAGATATCCATGCTCTTGTTGAGATTGAGAATCTATTTCATTGACCAACTAAGGGGTGAAAGGATTCTGCGGTGAACTCTTTACATAAGAAAAATATGAGAAAAGAGATGCGCATGAACATTCAGATTGGGGACTATGAGGTAGATTCAGTCATCCTGGATGTAGGCTCATATGTTAACATTCTGACAAGACATACATGGAAAAATACAGGGAGCCAAATGTTGAGTTGGTCTCCTATGCAACTGTGACTGGATAACCATGGCAAAGTAACACCAATTGGGCATGTTCTGCGCCTTGTTGTGGAAGTTGAAGGCATGAAGACCTATGCTGATTTCGACGTGATTGAAGTTATTGATGGTGGAGGCTCATATCCCGCATTGTTGGGGATTGGATGGGCCAATGATAGTATGGCAGTGATCAATTTTAATAAGCGTGTGATGACATTTTAGAATCAAGACATCAGATTCATCGCTTCAATGGATCCAAATGAAGGGCGAAGGTATTTTGAGCCACTGAAAGGCGAAGTTGTCAGGGGATGGGATCATGCCTATAACATTTTAGAAGATTACATCCATCTAATTGTTAATGGGGAACTCGGGTGGTGCAGTGCTAGCTCTATGTCTTATGATTTTGATGATGCCTTAGAGAACTGGCAGAACCGCTTGCATGAGGTGTCGCTATGAAAGTGCGGCTTGATTAGGTAGCCACTGTGTCGCGTCGTGACTAATACCATTGGGTTACCAATTTACGAAGGACTACCTGAGTTGTCTTAGTTTCTTTTTGAATTTGAAGATAAGGTGTTAGAACCATAGCGGTTACTAGCATTGGAGGAAGCACTAAAGGCTACCCCAGCACGTTGGTGGGCGACCCATAAGAATTTGATCACTCGATGGTCGTAGTGTCGAAGACTAATGACAGTTCGATTTGGAGATGCATAGGTGTACCATGCTAGAAGGTACGATGGGAGGAATATCCCTGGGGATCATCTAATTGAGTGTCAGACTTTGTGGGCATCACGACCAAAGGATGAGTGGGTCCAATCCTTTGTCCACACGTTGGTTGAAATGTCACGATCTTGGTATGTATCAACTGAGTTGCACAAAAATATCACTACCTCAGAGGAATTGATAGTTTTCTTTACTCCCACATTCAATTCCGCGAATGCCAATATAGATGTTCATAATGTGTTGTATCTCATACGCAATGTTGTTATGAAGGTATTTCTAGTTGCATACCCTATGGATCTGCATGTGCATTGTCAGATGTAGTCGATGATGGAATGTTATAATGTTTCAGGAGGGCCATATGATGATGATGACCTGTGGAATATCTGGAGATGGTATATGCGCTACAGAATTTTAGGCATTACCTATTGGGCGGTTATTTCAAGATGTTTACAAACCATTCTGCTTTGAAATACCTAATCAATAAGCCTTTGTTGCGGGGGGAGATATGTCGCTAGCTACTTCTCTTTCAGGAGTTTGATTTTGAGATAATTGTGAAGTTGGGTTGCTTAAATGTTGGCCCTGATCATTTATCCTGAATTAAGATAGGTGAAGAAACACCAAATATTGAAGACAGATTCCTAGATGCGCAGTTGTTCAAAATTGACATGGTTGATGGTTATTACAATCAAATCATTCAGTTTTTAGAGAGGAGAACCGCACCTGGGGACCGTTTTACAATTCAGAAGAAGCATTTGATTTTTAAGGCCTTAGATTTCTAGTTGATCATTGGACAACTATATAAACTAGGAGCGGACGACATTTTGCAGTGATGTGTCCTACCACATGAACAAGGGCAGATTTTGGTAGAGGCACATGTGGGATTTGTTGAAGTACATTATGGAGGATGAGCTACTGTAAGGAAGGTACTTCACATAGGGATTTGGTGGCACACTCTTCATACTAATGCGACTAGTTATGCATGGACCTGTGATGTCCGTCAACGAATTGGAAAACCATCGAGGAGGGATGAGATGTCGATGGTACCTCAGGTGACATTACAACCGTTTGATAAATGGGAGGTGGACTTTGTAGGAACAATCAACCCAGATGGGAAGAGAACTGGTGCGCGGTATATCATTATAGTGATAGACTATTTGACAAGATGGGTGGAGGTCACACCAGTTGTGGATTGCACCGCTGCAACAGCAGCGAGGTTGCTATTTGACAACATTGTGACTCGGTTTGGGTGCCCAAGGATATTGATGAGTGACCAGGGGAGTCACTTCATCAATCGCACAATTAGTGCATTGAAAGAGGAGCTTCATATACAACATAACAAGAGTACCCCATATCATCCACAGGCGAATGGGACAATGGAGGCATTCAACAAAGTATTGGAGCATGTGCTTACAAATGTATGTAATGCAAACTACGATGACTGTTATTTGAATTTTCCAGTATTCTTGTGGGCATATCACACTACTTGTAAGCGATTGACGAAGCATACACCATTCAAATTGGTCTATGGGCAAGAGGTAGTCATGCCTATGGAGTACATTCTTCCAATTCTATGCATTGCAGCAATGATGGGCATGGATGATGAAGCAGCAGTGGAAAAATGATTGGACTGGTTAGATCAGCTTGAGGAAGACTTCTTTATCATGGGTTTTCACCAACACGTCGAGAAGGATCGACAGAAGGCCTAGAATGATCGCCATATAAAGAACAAATAGTTTCAGCAAGGAAATTTGGTGTTGTTATACGACGACAAGTTCATGAAGCATCCAAGTAAATTACAGATGCACTAGCTAGGTCCATATATTTTTAATTCCATTACTTTAGGAGGTGCAGTTCAACTGTAGCAGTTAGATGGAGTGATGCTTCTTAAGATAGTGAATAATAGCAAGTTGAAGCCCTATCAAATGGACCCAGAACGACCCAATCCTTGAGGCATTGTGCAATGAAAAAAAAGAAGTAAAAAGTAGGAAGGATGGATAGATAGAAGGATGGCGCACTAAGGGGAAATGGATGCGCAAGTAGGGGAGTTAGTAGCGCAGTTAGGTAGGTCTATAAAAATGGCCATAGGGTCATGACATAGTTAAATCAACAATAAATATAGACAGTTAAAGCAATTAACCGATGACGCTTATTGAAGCAATGCATATGATTGGTGGATTCGACCATTGGATTGTCAGGATCGACGACAGATTGAGGAAATTAATGCATGATTTGGTCATGATAAGGTAAAGCAGATCATGTTGATTGGTCATGATGGGTATGGATCAACTTGATACTATAAGAAGGGGACGAATGTGGTCAGAAGACACCATTGTGCAAGATTCAACAGAATTACAGAGTTGCAGAGCAGATTCAAAGTGAGTTGAGTGAGTTTCTAAGCGAAGAGAGGGTAAGCGACTGTTGAGCATTGTGGGGAACTAGTGTGGAATGTAGAGTAAACCAATCACAGTGGAGATTTCAAGTGAAGGGGACTCACTAGTTGGACTAGTAACCATTGAGGATGAAATCGCAAGTATGCCACAGGGATTATCATTGGTGTCGAATAAGAAGAGGAAGGGATAGAATCCTATCTCTTTTGCGTCAAAGAAGAGGTCGACTAGAACATCTGCGAGGGAAATGGAGGAAGCTGCACAGATGGGTCCATCGAGCTTAGAAGTTTTGGAATCAATAGCTCATGTAGCGGTGTCTGCTGAAGATATCCATGGATATATACCCCCCTATCGACACAGTGCGTAACCCAAGAAGCTCACCAAGAATCAAAAGTACCAAGTAAAGATGCCAGCGATACCACAAGGGATGGTATGCACAACAGACATCGTGCCTACGTCGATGTAGATGAAGTATCATGACCATGACTTACTCACGCTGGAATATGTTATGAAGGAACCATATGTGTTAATGGTAGCAATAAAATGCAACCCAATAGAACACATTCTACAGGATTGGGCTCGCGGGCTTAATAAAGCGAGTTTGTTGTGACTAATTAACATGCCGCATTTTGGGAGGTTAAATGAGGTGAATGCCTACAAAAAGTAGCTTTTGGTCTCTTTTCATGGAGGGACATTGTCGCTAGACACACAAGTCGAAATCACAGTGGACTCTATCTCTGACATCACAGGGCTTGCTAAGGAAGGTCCAGACCCCTCGCAGTATTTTAGAGGCAAGGATAATGAAAAGAAGCTTACAACGAGGTTGAAGAAGTGCTATGGGTTGGAGAGCGATAGGCAGGCTTACCGCATCGACAGTATCAATGACTAGGTGGTGTGTATCAGTGCAAGTATTTTGGCCAGCAAAGTGGTCAGGAAGAACCACCCCATTCAATGTAACTCGGGGGTGATTGTGTGCGTGGAGAAATGCGCAAAAGGTGTACAAATGAACTCATCACTCTTTCTAATGAATTGGTTGGCGAAGGATGAAGTGGTAGTGCAGGTGGGAGAAAGGCCATTTACATGCAGTTGGTTGATGATCTTGATCGCACTCATGGCTTGGATGGAGCTAGATGACTAACAAGGAATGGAGGTAGAAGCGGTAAAATTCTGTAAGGGTGTCCATTTCCAAAATTTCTAGTGAGTAAGGGAACTAAAAAGATTGAAGGATTATGCGATCCAATTTTGGGTCTATTAGGAAGCGTTGTAGGCGGCAGCTTTGAAAGTTCCCCGATCATCTGAGGAAGTTGTGACTAAGTATCAATGGATTGCTCAGTTTGTAATTGGACCACACGCCATTCACATGCAAGCATGACGTGACCCAAATAAGCAATGGTTGTCGACGCCTTACAAGTTGTATGATGGGGAATTAGAGGCGACTATTAATGATTGGCCTGTGTGATAGAGAGAACCAATTAGTTTGGAAGAACTATCGACATGACCCCCAGCGGATGCACCTGTTGATCATGTTCATAACGATGACCAGCAGAGTCACCATGAATTTGATACAGAGTCGACAGAGACACCCACTGAATAGGAATAAAAGCGTGCATTTGACAACTCAAGGATAAAGAAATGGTATGAATAGGGTGCGACCAGTAGCATTGAGCCCAGGATGGAAGCGCAGTTGAATTGGCTTGTCAAGGGGGTTAGATATGAAATAGATGTGGTCGCAAAGGAAATAAAAAAATCCGTGCAAGAGGGATTCATGGAGGTAAGAACAAAACTTGATTCTTTGTATGATATTGCTTTNGTCAAGGTGGTTAGATATGAAATAGATGTGGTCGCAAAGGAAATAAAAAAATCCGTGCAAGAGGGATTCATGGAGGTAAGAACAAAACTTGATTCTTTGTATGATATTGCTTTGAAGAGAGTGCCAAAAGGAGCGACTTTGCAGGACTTAGGCTCAAGCAACACTGGGACATGGGTTCAGAATGTTCAAATTCCCTCGAGTGCGATTTATACCAACAATGAGGATTTGAACGCCTCCCTGCAACAGTTAGAAAACGCGGTCTATCGACATCAATGTGTTGTCCATGTAGACATTGGTACATATGCAAAGAGTAGCCAACGAGGAGTTGGCATACAAAGAACATAACATTAGCGATTAGTTTTTGTGATCACAGGAGAAGTGGAAGCACAGAAATAAGTTGAAGCATTGAATATGGAACAAGACGAGGTGAGGGACAAGAGTTCCAAGGAGATTGAGGAATTGAAAAAGGAGCAAGATCGACTAGTCATTGAGAAGGCACAACATTGGGACCGTAGGGTGCAGTTGGAAAATGTCATCTCTAAAGTATGTCAATGAGTGTCGAAAGCTGCTACGGAAAAAGATGTAGAAGCCAAAATGCAGCGGATCGGCACAATTATTGCGCAGTTGGAGTGAAACAACAATATTTTGAATGCTATGGTGCATCCAAACACACCACCTCAAAAAATTGCAGAAAGAAAGAGCGCCATAGATGATGTGGTGACACAACTCTAAGAGATGGAGTAGGAAGCAAAGAAATTCATAGACACGACTACGCAATTTTGGGGAAATGTAGTTTAAGATGAGCAACTTGCACAACTAACCAAGCAGTTGCATGAGGTAGAGGGGAAGTTAGTGACACTAAAGATGACATTGAGAGAAATGCCACCAGTTGTTCAGATTACAAAGTCTGAGGAGCTGAAAGATTTTCAATAGCATGTCGAAAAGGCGAGGGAAAGACACTAGAGGCATAGTGAGCAGTTAGATGAGTTCGAGGAGATTGGACTGCAATTTTATATTAAATCATTTGTTGTGCTAAAGGCCACGTAGGAAGGAAAAAAGGAGGTTGCTGAGAAGATGGTGGAGCACCCATTGAATCATGAATTGATAGGATTCCAGGAGATTGCTGAGAAGGTTCAAGAAAAGGTGAAGGCAATTACTCAGCAATACGAACACTTCAAGTTGAATATTGATGAGTACACCATGTCCAGTTGACGTGGCTTGAGGGAGAGCCACAAGATTGTGTTGGGGGGTTGTTCACAGGTGATTTTGGGATAAGGTAGTTGTGCAGCATCAGGGATGTTGTGCAAGCTCAAAGACACTACGCAAGATGAAGAATGGAATATATTATATATTTTATGTCATCTTTTGTAGTTTTGGACCATATTTTGTGGATATTGGTCATTATTTTGTAGAATCAGTTAAGAGTTAGTTAGGAAGTTGTCTAAGTGGACCTTGAATGTAAAGGCGCAATCCTATAAGTAGATGTTGAATTGTAAGTGTTAAAGGACTTTTGATCATCTTTGCTGAAGTACTTTTGGAGAGCATTGGTTGATCTGTGAACTATTTTAGAGAACCTGTGATTTTTCGTGAAAGTTAATATGACATGATGGAAGTTGAGCTGAATCATTTTGTTCTTTTTTGTTTTCATGTTTTACTGTTTTTTGCAGCTTAGTTATGAATGCAATGTGTATCTGCGACATGGATCTGTAAATGATGCAATGTTTCCCTGCTTTAAATGATGTTATTATGTTGGATTTGTTTGCGCATCGACATGTTTATAGTATTTTTGATATAATGATGTGACCTATTGAATATTGAGATTATTTTGTTAGTGCATGAGTGATTGAATAGATCTGTTAATGTTGTGCTAAGTTGATAAGTAGATGCATAGTTTCCTCTCTCATTCTACGAAAACTTGGTTCCGTCAGCTCTCCCTCAAACATCTCGGGTGAGACTTCATCTACTCTGCAGCTGTTGCTAGATGGGGTAAAATCTATATGGGCTGGTACTCAGGAAGATTGCGGTGGTCTGGGTGTCAACAGAGTGGGAACCCCTATCGACTGGTTTTGTTGACTCAGTCTGTGTCAGCAAATGGTTCTATTTCTGGGACCATAGTATGACTGAATGGAGGACATGTTGTGGCATCTAACGAGACTGAAAATTCAAGACTGGTTCAACTAGAAGATACAAGAGCTCGCTAAGAAGTAAAAATCGGAACCATAGACTAACGACACATAAGTGGCTGCAAGATACATACGCAATGGTCCACATGAATATTTTTTCTCTAAATTCCTGATTATCTTGAATGAGTGGTTGGCGTGATTGACCTACATCAAGAAAAATTTCCAAGGAGGTGAACAAACATCCTAGATCCCATAATTGATCCAAGAGTTGCAGGAGGTCAACAATAGGGCATCGCGGGCTATTTAAATTTGGCTTGACAGTATCTTGGAGGTCTATATCATCGAGTTCATGGTTGACACAACTAAATCCTATATCGAAGCAGAACGAGAATTATTCAATGGGCCACAAGGTAGGTTCCTTTTGTCTTTGCAATTTTCCATTAAGATCCTCATCTGTGAAAAGGGCATATTGAAGATGCACCTTCAATAGTAGAACTATGGTGTGCAGGGGTTGTGGATACCACAAAGACAGGGGGGTATATAAATGGAATGATACAGGGTATATGGGTACAATTTATGATGAGACTATGAGGGAATTCGAGGAAGGAAGTGGTCTTACGAGATGAGGAGAAAGGTTTCGACAAGAGAAAAGGCAGAGGACGAGGGAAGGTCCCGCTACGATAAAAACCC
Source organism: Pseudotsuga menziesii (assembly GCA_001517045.1). Lineage (NCBI taxonomy): Eukaryota > Viridiplantae > Streptophyta > Pinopsida > Pinales > Pinaceae > Pseudotsuga > Pseudotsuga menziesii. Next base: position 501,255 of record LPNX011168163.1, read on the forward strand.
AAGACCGGGAAGGAAGACCACACGAGATGAAGAGACCCTACAGTGACAATGAGGATGACCAGACTATGCCCAGGGTAGAGACAATAAAAAACCCCAGAAGAAACGTACCAACACCAACATGTCCAACATGCCAACAGCAATATAATAGTAGTAGTAGATCAGCATCTGTAGGAAGAAGGCCAAGAATGGCGGGCGACGAGGCAAAGTTACCTTTGTTCCATGGGAACAAGGCTGAAAATCCATAATAGTATTGGTTCCTATGTGAGGAAGTATGGATTGTCATACAAACTATTGATGATGAATTCAAGAAGGGTCAATTGGTGACAACCCTTCGGGGTCACATATTGGATTGGTTCATGAAATTTGTACAAATTCCTTTGGGGACTCCAGTGAATACCTTAGTAGAATTCGGGAAAGGAATTATTAAAGAGTTCAAAAAACAAAAATCTAAAGCACAATACTTTCAAGAACTGAAGGAAATTAAGTAGTATCCAAATGAGACTATTTGGCACTTTGACCAAAGGTTCAAGACACTTATGGAAACAGTCAGTTTTGAGATGAGAGGCATTCATCCTAAAGAATGGTTCATTGTAGCATTGCTAACTTATATCATATTGTCACTCATGCAACAAAAGATTGCAACACATATCGAGGCTCTAGAGATAGCAATGAAGTTGGAAGCTTCGCCCATTGGAGAAAATGCAATCGGTATGAACCAAATTCGGACACAGTTGGCGAAATTGATGCTCTAGTTGCAACATATTAAGAAGGGAAAAGAACAATGTGAGGATCTCTAGTGCACTTGATGTCGTGCAGATAGACATACCAAGGATAGTTTCCCAGATTTCTGAAACTACATGTGTTCAGGAGCGTCGAACCCATTGAGTTGCAACAGTGTACCATGGTGCCGCATTTGTCAAGTATATGGGCATTGACACGAAGAGTCCATATACATGCAGAAGAAGGTGACGAAGCTGACGAACTTATACTGCACATTTTGTCAATTTTTTTGGGCATGAAGATAAAGATTGTTGTGCATATGAACTAATTTAGGAAACAGCATATGACTTGTACTATGTGAAGGGAGAGGTAAAACAACCACAGCCACAGCTGCATGTGGTACAACCACCACCTCAACCTTATTTTGTACCGTAGTAGCAACCGCAGATGTAGTTTGTACCACAGAAACCGCAACAACAGTTTGTGTCATAGCCATAGTATAATTAGATGTAGATGGATCCGTAGTAGCCACAGTATGTTCAATCAGTGTAGTATATTCAGCAGGAACTTAATCCCTCGCACCAACAATTTAATCAACCACAGTATTAGCAACAAGGAGGATTCATAGGAGGACAAGGTGGAGGCTTTGGTCGAGGAGGAGGACGATGTCGTGGATTAGTACAATGTTATAATTGTGGATTATTGGGGCATTATCAGAGAGATTGTCCACAATTGCAGTATATGTGTACGTATTGTACCATGATTGATCACACTGTTGACAACTATCCACAACTGATCGCAAGGTGGCAGGACGCAAATTTTCCAAAATTGTAGAACCAGAATTAGTTGCAGAATCAAAATCAGTTGTAGAACTAGAATCAATTGCAGAATCAAAATCAATTGCAGAACCATAACCAAATTCCAATTCAAAACCAGAATACAAATCAAAATGTGAATAAACCTGTGAATCCACCATTGAACCAGAGCCAAGGACTGATCGTCGTGATGATCTCAACAGAACCTTGGATGTAGGATGTTGACGTCACAGTCAAAACCGATGGAGGTGTGACACGAGGAGAAGATAGCCCGCATCCACAAATTCGGTTGGCTACGGAGAATAAGGTACAGTTCGACATCGATGCTGAGAAAGACACGTTTTTTGAAGCACGTGATGTGATCGGAAGGAATCCTGGTCAGGTACCTATTTATGAAATTCCCACTGCTTTTGATTCAACTATGGAGGCAAGACCATTGCAACAGCATGGTACCTTGCAAAACTTCTTCGAAAGTTGCTTGTCACTGGAAAGAGATCCTGATGCTCTTGTTGAGATTTGGAATCTATTGCATCGACCAACTAAGGGGAGAAAGGATTCAGCGGTGAACTCTTTACATAAGAAAAAAGAAGGAAAATATATGTGCATGAACATTCATATTGGGTACTATGAGGTAGATTTAGTCATCCTAGATCTAGGCTCATATGTTAACATTCTGACAAGAAAGACATGGAAAAATATGGGGAGCCCAACACTGAGCTTGTCTCTTGTGTAGTTACGAATAGCTAACCAGGACAGAGTAACGTCAATTGGGCGCATTCTGCACCTTTCTTTAGAAGTTGAAGGCATGAAGACCTATCCTGATTTCAATGTGATTGAATTTGTTAATGGTGGAGACTCCTATCCTGTGTTGTTGGGGTTCGGATGGGACAATGATAGTATGGCAGTGATCAATTTTAAGAAGCACGTGATGACATTGGAGAATCAAGACATCAAATTCATCACTCTGATGGATCCAAACAAAGGGAGAAGGTATAGTGAGCCATTGAAAGACGAAGTTGTCAAGGGATGGGATCATGCCTATAACATTTCAGAAGATTGCATCCATCTGACTGTCAATGTGGAACTCGGTTGGTGCAGAACTAGCTCTGCATCTTCTAATTCTTGTGATTCCTTAGAGAACTGGTATAACTACTTGCATGAGGTGTCGATATGAAAGTGCAGATTGATTACGCAGCCACTGTGTCACATTGCGACTGAGACCATTGAGTTATCAATTTACGAAGGACTTCCTGAGTTGTCTGAGTTTCTTGTTGAATTTGAAGATAAGGTTTCAGAACCACATCGGTTGGTGGAGTTGGAGGAAGCATTAAAGGCTCTCCCAGCACACGGGTGGGAGACCCATAAGAAGTTGATCACTGGATGGTCACAGTGTCTAAGACTGATGACAGTTTGATTTGGAGATGCAAAGGTGTACCGTGCTGGAAGGTATGATGGGCGAAATAGCCTTGGGAATTGCCTAATTGAGTGTCAAACTTTATGGGAATCATGACCAAAGGATGAGTGGGTCCATGCCATTTATCCACATGTTGGATGAAATGCCACAATCTTGGTATGTATCAGCTAAGTTGTGAAAAGAGATCACTACTTGGGAGGAATTGATGATTTGCTTTACTCACACCTTTCGTTTCGCAGATGCCAATCCAAATGTTCATAATGCACTAAAACTCATCCACGATGTTGTTCTGAAGGTAGTGCCAATCACATACCCTTTGGATCCGCATGCGCATTGTCATATGCAGTCGATGATGGAATGTTATAATGTGCCAGGAGGGCCATATGATGATGCTGACATGTGGAATATCAATATTCTGGAAACAGAAGGGAGCCGAGATGTCGCAACACCTGATGTATCGACAGATTTAATGAATCAACCATTAAAGATCAGAAAGGTAAACATTGGGATGGAGGAGAACCCAAATTTTGCAAATTTTGGGGACTACTGGGACAAAGAAACAATGGAAAAAATCACAGACTTGTTGCATGAATTCCAAGATTTGTTCCCTACTAATTTTTCTGTGATGAAGGGGATTCTGGGAGATTTAGGAGAGATGAATATTCCATTGAAACCATATGCGAAACCAATAAGGCAGATTCCATATCGCCTTATTCCGCAATACAAAGAGAGGGTTAAAGTTGAGCTTGATAGGATGTTGGATGTTAGAATAATTGAGCCAGTCGAGGAATCAAAATGGATCAGTCCTATGGTGATCCAAGATAAGAAAACAAGTGAGGTTATGATTTGTATCGTCCTCATAAAATTGAATGATGTGTGTATTCATGCTCCATTTCCAACACCATTCACTGATGAGGTTTTAGAAGGAGTAGGCTATCACCAGATCAATATTGCAAAACAAGATCGCCATAAGAAAACATTTTTTACTGAATGGGGTTGTTTCCAATACACTGTGATGCCATTTGGGTTGAAGAATGTGCTTGTGATATTTTTCCTCGGTTGTTGTCGTTGCATTCAAATATTTTATTCAGAATTTTCTACAAGTTTATATGGATGACTAGACCGTTTATGGATTGATCAGGGAACATATGGAAAACTTGTGATTGATGCTGGAAAGATGTCGACAACATCAAATCATGTTGAACTCAAATAAGTGTATTTTTTGGCACCATTTGGGATGTCGTTGGGACACATCATTTGTAAGCAAGGATTGTTGGTTGACCCTGTGAATATTGTGTTGATTTTGAGCTTTCCGCCACCTACGAATGTGAAGATGCTTAGAGTGACGTTGGGGCACATAGGGTATTATCGCAAGTTCATACGAGGTTCTACTACAATCACAGATCCTATGGAAAAAATTTTGAAGAAGGATGTTGTATTTCTATGGATTTAAGAGTGTCAAGAAAGTTTTGATACGCTGAAAACCAAGATGGATTCTATGCCAATACTGGTATTTCTTGATTGGAACAAGGAGTTCCATGCTCATATGGATGCATTGTTGGTTGATCTGGGAGTGGTGATCACGCAACTAGGAGAAGGAGATCTTGATCACCCGATTGCTTTCGCTAGTTGGAATTTGTCGTCTGTAGAGAAAAACTATATGGCCACAGAGAGGGAAGGTCTGGTGATGGTATATGCACTACAAAATTTTAGGCATTACCTGTTGGGTGGTCATTTCAAGATGTTTATAGACCATTCTACCTTGAAATACCTAGTCAATAAGCCTATTTTGGGGGGGAATATATGTCATTGGATACTTCTCTTTCAAGAGTTTGATTTTGAGATAATTATGAAGTTGGGTTGCTTAAATGTTGGCCCTGATCATTTATCTCGAATTGAGACAAGTGCTTCGCGTAGGTATTTCATGGTCAACTCTTCACACTAATGCGACTAATTATCACACTGATGCGACTAATTATACATGGACCTACGATGTCTGTCAACAAACTGGAAAACCATCGAGGAGGGATGAGATGCCGCTGGTACCTTAGGTGACTTTGCAGCCATTTGATAAATGGGTGATGGACTTTGTAGGACCAATCAACCCACCTCGGAAGAGAACTAGTGCATGGTATATCATTATAGCGATAGACTATTTGACAAGATGGGCGTACGCCACACTAGTCATGGATTGCACCGCTGCAACGGTAGTGAGGTTCATGTTTGATAATATTGTGAATCAGTTTGGGTGCCCAAGGATATTGATGAGCGAGCAGGGGAGTCACTTCATTAATCCCACAATCAATGCATTGACAGAGGAGCTTTAGATACAACATAAGAAGAGTACCCTGTATCATCCATAGGCGAATGGGATAGCGGAGGCATTCAACAATGTATTGGAGCATGCACTTACAAAGGTATGTAATGCAAACTACGATGATTGGGATTTGAAGATTCCAGCAGTCTTGTGGGAATAGCGCACCACTTGTAAGCGATTGACAGGGCAGACACCATTCAAATTGGTGTATGGGAAAAAGGTAGTCATGCCTATGGAGTACATTATTTCGATTCTACGCATTGCAGTAGCGACGGGAACGGATGATGAAGCAGCACTGGAAGAATGATTGGACTATTTAGCCATGCCTTGTCCTCAAAATCTCCAACTTTCTCCTTCTATGCTCACCCTATATTTGGCCAGAATCTCAATGCAGCAGCATAACTTTTCTCTCTCTCAATTATGGGGTATGAACCAGGTTTTATAGGCCTTGGGAGGATAGGGATGGTTGAGAAAATGGTGGGTGAGGTGGAAGGGAGATCCTATTAGGGGGGGATCTCGAGTCCAGGTGGTCCACAGGAATAGGGATGAGGGTACCATGAAGTCTTCCTTCGAGAAGCTTCATGAATATTCTCTTTTTCTCTTTTTGACTTGAGCACCACTTTTCTTCCATGCAGACAGAGTGTTACCAGGATGGAACTGCTCTTTGATCAAAGGCATGAAGTGGTGGCATCGCTCATTGTTAAGAGACAGTGGGAGTTACTGAAGAGGGTAACGTCTTTTGCATTAAGGGAAAAGGCGGTGCTAGACTCAAATATGGAAAATAGGAGTCTGGGCCACTGTCCAACTTCACAATTTTGTATTTGAGAGAAACTTCTTATGTTTTAGGGCTCAACACATGATGGTGATGAGATTTATGTGTAACAGAATTCCCCCCAAAGCATGAGGCTAGAGGGATATGATAGGTGAGAGCTTTGAAAGAGCAAGTTATCACTTCAAGGCAAGAAATTGCTTAATTGGAGATCATCACCAATCAAGATTATGCAATACATCAATACTTTTGACTCATGAACAAATGATTCCTCATCATGGATGTAGACCAATACAAGGCAGATCCATGAGGGAAACAAATAAACATGGCTACTAGAATACAGTGTAGATCCATGCGAAGAAGAATCAAACTTGGACATAACTACCATACATACAATGTAGATCTATGTCAAATAGAAACAAATTTGAGCACAGCCATGACCATAAAAACGTGGATCCATGCTAGGAATTATACAAAATACTCCATCACAACCTGGGGAAAGCAATGAGCACTTAACAAATACCCGAGGTCTTAGCTCGTCTTCCACAAAGTATGATTCTATCCATGTGATTACAATGTCTCCATGTCGAACATGGTAGAAACCACTTGATTACCAGTCAATCATGAGAACCGTTAATAAGTGTGAGGGAAATCACCATTGATGTCAATGATTCCCAAGGTACCATAATACAATATCCTAAGTGTGAATAAATGATTTGATGTCGAATATTTCGATCAAAGGTCAATGATGTGAACCTATGTTGAGAGAAAGATAATTTTTCATTGATGCATACATATCTCAAGGTACTAATTTGTTTCTAAGACTAATGCCTGGATAATGAGTTGAAGTCGACAGGAACAGCCTCGTCGAAGGAGGGCCATGATGAATCCCACATAGACGACAATAAACTCATAACAAAGTTTTGAAAGTTTATGTATTATGTAACCATAGGATTGACTCAAAATGCATTGACACAAAGGTTGTTTTGGTTGCAGAGGTAAGCTTTCAATTTTCCTTTGAACATCGAGCGGCACAACCGAAGACTTGGAAACATTGACTTAGACCAAATGAATACCAATACATAATTCGATGGTAAACGATGCATTATTTGAAAGACTCAAAGGAGTGACATGACTCATGAAAGTGGATCAATTTGAAAGCAAGATGAATAACCAATTAACTAAATGAAATGCATACAAGTGCCGTGTTCAAAGGTGGCTAGTAACTGCCATTTATTTGCAAAATGAAATAGTTCCCTTCCCTTAATTTTGCAATCATGATTGATGAGTGCCTCTTTTCATTTTTACGAGTCCAAAGAGGGTAACAAATACTCGTTGTAGCTTATCTGTAGATAATTCCATTCTCATATATTTCATGAACCTGAGAAAGGAGGAGTTCGTTCCCAAACGAGGGTCTCTCATTGTTTAGTTTAACAAGTCCATTGAAGGTTAACTCGACATCCTTCATGTTTAGAGAGCCTAAACGAACACAGAAGAAGACTCCAAAGAGTCATTTTTCATAGAATTTTGTCTCTAGGGCCCGAAAAAGTATAAAATAATATCCGAGAGAACTCTTTCAATCATGATTGGATGGAGAGCTCCTTTTTCGTAACTGGTCAATCCAAACCAAAAAAAGGGGTAAACTGCCATCGAAAAGACAACTCTTCAAGTACTTTTACGAGTGTGAAGAAGACAAGTTTGCTCGATAATATTTTCACACTTAAGGAGTCCAAAAAGAATTTAAAGAAGACTCCATTAGGGTTTCTTTTCACGATGAGCGGGTCTAACGAGCCTGAAAAGAAGCGAAAATGACTCATAACTTTGATACTAGGTTTAAAGAGCACGATCAAAGTATCAAAATTAACACTCGACAAATTTTTCCATTTTATGGAAGTATGAAAAAATTCAAAAATGAACTTACCCATAGCCAATATTATTTGCTTTCATCCCTGCAATCACCTTCTTTAAAAGACTATTAGCTTTCCAAAAAAATATAGAAATTGACTTTTATAACTATAGAAAAGGGCATTTTTAAATAAAATAATTAAAAAATATTAAAATAATATAAAACCCCTAAAAAAATCTCATATAAAAATCAAATGAAATAGTAAAAACATTTCTTTTACCATTTACCAAATTTGGAGAGCTACTTGGAGCAACTGTGTGCATATTTCAGTTGTATATTCCAGAGCCATTACCCATCCATTTTTTGATCCTATATATAAGGGTAAAAAAAGTTTCCCAGGTAACGCGCTTCTCCTTTGCGGGAAAAGCAGTGCCCATGGAAAACTGCATTTTTTATGCCTACACAGGTGGTGGCACCGCTCTGTCTCAAGGAGACAGAATCAGTGCCACAAAGCACACCCAAAAAATCGATGCCCTAGGAAAAATAACGATTTTAAAGCATTTTAAAAGATTGATTATATGTCTAAATACTCCATTTATGGTTTTTGACTGGTCATCTTGGACAAAATGGTGGTATGGAAAGAGAGACAACATGAGGACAATGATGCCAGAGCTGGGGTAGATGTGACTTATATCACTGCTCTACAGGGGTGTGGCCTTTTAAAATTATTCCATGCTCCCAGTATGATATCTCATGTAATTTATTGGAGTACATTTTGTGGATGTGGAACCTGGAACAACAATATTTTGAGGTGAGGGCCCACATCCTCACCATGGAGGTGGAAGATATTTATTTTCTTACTAGATTATTCGGGCATGGAGCGCCAATTTCATTAACAAAATCCCGAGGGGGAGACATCACTACACAAGAACTCATAGTTCACCACTGTTTTCCAGGCACTAAGATGTCGACAAAAAAGATCCCCATCAAGGAAGTGATGGATTTTCCACTTTGGACAATACTCTTCACTATGTAGAGGGTTTTACGGAGCCAAGGGGCTCCTCAAGCTTCCCAGAGGCACATGTTGTATGACCTAGAGTCTATGGCACCCACTGTTTTCAACTGGGCCGAATAATTGCTTAGTGTGTTCAAGGATCAACTAACAAAGTGTCGACAGGAGGAACTAAAATAGTTTGGTTATGGGACTATCCTAGCATGTTTCTTTTTCAATAGGGTACCTCTCTTGAGGCCAGAGGTGCGTTTTACTGAGCTGAGAGCTCGAGACCCCCGCATGCTGCGGTGGGTGCATATCATGTCCCACACTGGAGGTGGCAGATCCAAGGTCAAGTATGGGAACCCCTTCTTCCATTGGTTGGACAACCAGGTCCTCATGATTGAGGATTATGCTTATGTTGGGACCAACTTTCGAAGAGATCCAGATCTACCTTTACCAGTTCATGCTCAGTGGGGTGATATTGGTAAGAAACAATGCACAAGACATTGATTGTTTTATGATTTTTATGAATGATGACAAGACCTAATTTTTCATGCAGATGTTGGAGATGCACGACCTAGTGGTTCATCCCCAATGGACAGGAGAGCAAGGGATCACTTCGTACATAGAGGAGACGGTAAGTTAACCGAGTTGGAGGACAACATCAACTAGTTGACACTGGACATTCCATATGCTTCTATATATGACCTCCCTAGGAGATACCATAGACACACAGCTGGAGTGTCAGGTCGTTTCAACCGCTTTCTCTAGAGGGTAGCCAAGGATATCATGTGCTATCATGAGCACCACTATATTTATCTACACGATGTATAAATTGAAAGCTAGCAAGCTTCAAGATTTTTTTCCATTTTGTATATCTGAAATCCAGAGTGCTTCAGTCGAGGTCTCGTGACCATTATTTTTTTTTAAATGTGGTAGGGTTTCTGATGGTATAAACGTGGTTTAAATGACAAACCACTAGATGCAATTCCATGAATACTACTAATTTATGAATGTCTCGAGATGCAGCCTCAGTGAACAAACCTATCACTACTTGATATTTGGCAATGTTGTTGGTAGCTAGACTAATACAAAATGCCCCTGAACTGACTAAATCATGTGCCGGGGAGTACAAAACCCAAGCCGCTGAAGCGAGGTTCAAGGTATGAAGGCAAGCACCATCAGCAAAACCATAAAAATCCATCCGATCTGCATAACCAAAACATAGTATAAATAGTACTGACAACAAGACTCAAAACCATATTGAAAAAACAAAAACACACTAAAAATTCAATCAATATACATATATACAAGGTACCATACATAAATGATTTTAAGCATAGTACCTTTTCAGGGACAACCCATTGCGAGGTTTCCCAAAAGGTATACCATCATAGTCTACAAGCTCATAATCCCCTTTCTCTAGAACTTTACTGACAATAAAGGGACTGTACCACGTAGATTCAAACTTCCCCTTCCCTAGCTTTTCATGTCTCTGATCGTAAGTCAGAACCATGTCACCTTCATTAAATACACGAGGCTAAACAGACTCATTGTACTGAGCCTTAATGTTTTTTTTGTCTGCCTCGTTATCCAAGGTAGCATCTCTTATACTTTCATCAAGGTTTGTTAAGTACAAAATATTAAATTGAGCACATAGATCTGTGGACAAACACATAACTCACAAGATAGATCACACAATTTACTCAGTTATTGAAGAATGAAACAGTGCAAAAATGGCTTGCAACTATGAATGCTTTTCACTAATCAAAGAGTAATTAGATAATACTTACAACGAAGTACAATGGCTTAAATAGCCACATGCAATTCGAATCCACATGAGGAAAATCGAATTGATTAGACTCTACTTGACTGTAGGTAACTAAGACCTTGTCTAAATCATTATTGGAGGACTCAATGGTTAACTGACCTTGTCTAAACCATCACCGGAGTTCATCGGAGTGCTAAAACACAACTCAAGTGTTACATTCAGTGTTGACTAAGGCTAACTGACTGTGGTAGGTGAGAAATTTTCCCCTCCTACATGCAGCCATGCAAACCTAGCATTGACTTAATGTAGAGGACTAGAAATGGATGTAACTGACTCCTAACTCAACTTGACTAGTCACCAACTCAACTCAACTGACCTTGGTTTCGGCACTCCCAGTGGCTCCTAAATTGTAGGGATTGGTCTAGGAGGCTCCTAAACTTATGCATGCAAGTGTAATCAATGGCAGTAGGCCTCAATTAGTGTTCCCCACACTTTAGTAACTGAAACATGTGCCCCAATTAGGACAAGTGGACCCAATGATGCTAGTGACTAAAAATAGACTGGATGGACTTCTGATTTAGACATGACTCCTGATTTAGACATATGACCGAATTGGAAAAGGGGGGATTAATAATGCTAATACCCCCCCTGAATGCTAACTTGGAAAATCTGTGGGACCTAGTAACTAAAACCATAGGTCACCCATTACATCAAGTAAAGTAAAGTAACTGCTCAAAAACAAGGTGTTGGGGAAAAAACCACATGGGAAAAAATCCCTCCCTCTAATTAAGCAGGTAGAATCATGATCAATATGGTTCTTCTATGCACAGGTATCCTAGTGCCTGGCATGTGAACCTTTCCATCATTATGTATGGAGGAATCTTCCTCTTTGGAAGAAGAATGATATGCTCAACTAAATCAGAAATATAGATAGTTGTTGGATGAAGACTGGACCCATGCAGAGCAACTGAAGTCAACTGATAAGTGAGAAAAGCTTCTTGAGGATTCAGAACATGTGAGGAAAACTAAATAAACTGATATGTTGCAGCCATGAACAGCAAACCATGAGTGGTAAGAACAGTTCCAAGTGTTAGGAGCAAGTGTCCAGGCGGATGCAGAAAATCTTCGTCTTTACCAGTTCTGTGAGGAGATGAGCATGTGATCAATGGTAGAGAAGCACGGGGACTGTTGAGAGCGAATGACTGAGCTCCATAATCTGATATATCTTCTGAAATATATAATTAATCACATAATAAAATATTATCAACCTCATAAGAGGAAACTAACACCAAATCTCCATCAATAGTTTTGAAGAGAAAGTGCGGTACTTGATTTTTCACACCGGAACTGGTGAGAGAAGCTACAAGCATGACTGAAGGCTCTTGGATTTTAAAATTTGAACCAAATAATATAATATCAGAAAGTAAATCATATCTAAATAATTTAACAACAGATCTAAAACTTTGAAATGAAATCAAATCCCCATCAGCAGTTTTGTAGGAGACTTGCGGTACTTGTTTCTTCTCAAAATTGATGAGAACAGCTACAAGCGGTACTAAAATCTTATGAACCTGAAATTATGAACCAAGAAATATCAGATCAGATCTAAATAATATCATATCAGATCCAATAAGTTTCATATTAGATCCAAATAAATGGTCAACCGAGACGGTGGATGCACAGCTTTCTTCTTCTTCAAAATTCTGAATTTTGGTGCATGCAATCCTGCAGGAATTTGCTGGAAAATCTATATCAAGGGGAGAGAATGGATCACTCTAGTAATCTGATATTGCTTCCAAAATATCTAAGGTATTACATATTTTCACACCAGCAGCAAATTTATATGGAGAAAAATCAAATTTCTCTTCACTTTCGAAAGCAATTACTGGCAAATTTTGCACATAATTCAAAGGAAAATCACCGGTGAATGTTTGCAGGGAAGTACAGCAGTATTTTTCTTCAATATCAGAGATTTGAATGTCTTCTTCTGTTTCATCCATATGAGGAGATGAGATATCATATATCTCATAAACTTCTGGAGCATCAGGAGAAGGAGTCACTACAAGGAGACTGTCTTCAATTCGAATTAACTCTGTAGAAGCTTCTGCTTCTTCTTCGTCTTGAACAACTTCATCAGAGAGAGTGGAGGCCGATATTTTTGTATCAGGGATGCTTATGGTGCTGGATGTGCTCTCCAAAGTGATATTATGATCCTCATCAATCATTAGAAAGGTTCTGTCCAATATTTTCCAGAGATCCTTTGGGTTTCTAACAGATCTTTTGAGGTAGAGCATGCTAGGAGAAATGGCCATATACATTGTTCCATAAGCTGCATCACATTCATTTAGCCAGTCATCCTTTCTCTCAAAGGACTCTTCAGAAATTCCAATATACACCTCATAGAGATCTTATCTCTTCAAAGATGCAATCATCTTCATCTTCCATTTAGGATAGTTTCTGAATAGGGTGAGAAGAGGAACTGATGAATCCAAAATTGATGAAGCCATTCGAAGTTGTACCTGAAAAAAACACAAAAGGGGCACTGTAAGGTCGACATCCTGCACATTTCAGTTTTTCATCACACCCAGCATAGTTGATCAAGTAAGCTTGATCAACAATTCCTTAACTTGGGGTATTAAGCTGGAAGGAGCAATTTTGCTCAAAAATGATCCAATGGGAGATCTGAAGAGGAGAAGTTCCTTGTCTGCCGAGGCTCTGATACCATATTAATTTGAGCACATAGATCTGTGGAAAAACACACAACTCACAATATAGATCACACAATTTACTGAGTTATTGAAGAATGAAACAGTGCAAAAATGGCTTGTAGCTATGAATGTTTTTCATTAATGAAAGAGTAATTAGATAATAATTACAATGAAGTACAATGGCTTAAATATCCACATGAGTAAATTCGAATTGATTAGACTCTACTTGACTATAGGTAACTAAGACCTTGTCTAAATCATTGTCAGAGGACTCAATGGTTAACTGACCTTGTCTAAACCATCACCAGAGTTCATCGAAGTTCTAAAACACAAATCAAGTGTTACATTCAGTGTTGAATAAGGATAACTGACTGTGGTAGGTGATAAATGCACCCCTCCTGCATTCAGCCATGCAAACCTAGCACTGACTGAATGTATAGGACTATAACTGAATGTAACTGACTCCTAAATCATCTTGACTAGTCACCAACTCAACTCAACTGACCTTGGTTGGTTTCGGCACTCCCAGTGGCTCCTAAATTGTAGGGATTGGTCTAGGAGGCTCCTAAAATGATGCATACAAGTGCAATTAGTGGAAGTAGGCCTCAATTAGTGTTCCCCACACTTTAGTAATTGAAACATGTGCCCCAATTAGGCCAAGTGGACCCAATGGTGCTAGTTACTAAAAAAAGACTGGATGGATTCCCGATTTAGACATGACTCCTGATTTAGACATATGACCAAATTGGACAAGGGAGGATTAATAATACTAATACAAACATCGTTCTTCTTCGATGAAAGTGTTAGGAAGAAGTTATACTGCAAGTTTAAGTGATGGGATTTGACACTTGATAGGAAGGACGGCTTCCAGTCCATAAACCAACTGAAAATGTGTGAAACTAGTTTTTGTTTTAACTGAAGCCCTATAATCCCACAGTACGAAAAAAAGAGTCAAATTCCAGTTGGATTTCTGATGTCCAACCATCCTATGCAGCATAGTTTTCAAAACTTTGTTAATGGCCTCAACTTGACCATTATCCTATGGGTAATACGGAGTTGAGTTTTCATAGCGAAAACCCAGCTTAACATTCAACTCATCCATCATTTGATTGCGGAAATGAGATTCGTGGCCAGTGACTATGGCTTGTAGGACTCTAAACCTAGATATCACATGTTTAAATAAAAATAGGGAGGCAATACTTCCATCCTTTGCATACGTAGGCATTTCCTCATCCCATTTTGTAAAGTAATCAATGGCTATGATTATGTAACCATGCCCCCCAGCTGAGGTAGGCTTACAATGCATGAAATCATTACCCCACTTGGAAAAAGTGCCAACAGAAATGACAAGGTGTAAAGGAGCAGGGTGGGTGCGCTTTTTAGGATAAAAGAGTTGACAAGGTGGGAATTTCTTAACAGCCTCATGACAATCTTTGAATATTGAGGGCCAAAAATACCCAGCGTGAAGGATTTTCTGAGTTGTCACCATCCCAGAAAGATGACCGCCACATGCTCCACAGTGGCAATCATTCAAAACTTGTTCATCCTCTTCGTGAGTAAGGCATCATCAAAGAATGGATTCAATACCATGTCGATACAAAGTATCATTTAAAATGAGATAATACTTTGTGTGGTGATGGATGCGACGACGATCGTCACGGGACATGTGGTGAACAAAAATCGAGTTGATCGATGGTCACAATATTCC
The DNA here is from genome assembly GCA_001517045.1 of Pseudotsuga menziesii. NCBI lineage: Eukaryota > Viridiplantae > Streptophyta > Pinopsida > Pinales > Pinaceae > Pseudotsuga > Pseudotsuga menziesii. The sequence continues at coordinate 516,317 of LPNX011168163.1, forward strand.
CTAAATGAGGGAATTGGAGAGTTTAAAACACTGTCAAAGCGACAGCCGTCATAGCATAGAACCATTTTCTCCCCAATAGAATATTGTAATCCAACGGGACATCAACCACCTCCACCTGAATGGAAACAGACTTGCCCCTAAGCTCGACCAAAAGGGCTGGTAACAGACCATGGGGTTGGAAACCTCATCCATTGAAATATTTCAAGGTTGTGGGTGACTTCGTAAGTTCAGGAGAACCAATGGCTCTCCAACAAGCCATAGACAAAACCGATGTGGAAGCTCCTTCATTTAGAACGGTCCTATGGACTTTTCTCCCAACTACTCTTGTCACTATTTGAAATGCGAGCTGGTGGGGTATTCTATACCTATAGTTCTCTACATTAAAGTGAATCAACTTAGTGTTATTTGGGTCTAATTCCCCGAATGTCATCAACAATTTTTTTCGCTGCGTTGGAAAACTTTGGAGCACCTCCAGAGTAGACATTGCGCAAGGTGCTTGAGCCAAATATTCAACAACATTGTAGAATTGTGCAGCTCGATCATTTGGATTAAAAATAGACTTCCTGAGGGTTCTCTTAGGTGGGTGCAAAATCAAGTCGATATTAGGTTTCTTGATCATGAGGGGACCATTAGACAAAAACGGAGGAGAACTAGTGGAAGGAGTTTTTTCGGAAGAAGGATTCTCGTCCTTCTTTTCTGCAGGTTTTTCATATGACTAACTATGAGTATTCAAGCTAACAGTTTTCGAGGACATCATTCTAATTTATTTTGTGGAATTAGAGGTTCCTTGATTAGACATATGATCTATCAATTGTTGTTGAGACGGAAAGGGGTCGGTAAGCACTGCCGGTGTAGGGTTACTTTTCAAAAATTTACTAATCTCTTCACGACAAGGGCACTCCTTCATGAAGTGGTCACCACCACACAATAGGTAGGGATACTTAGCCTTCCTATTTCCTTTATTACCATTCTCTGGGGTCGTAGCCTTGGGATTCTTCTGTTGGTTTCCAAGCTTCTTATTTTTCCCTTTACCTTTCTTCTTATTACCGGGTGTTTGCATACTTTGAGTAGCATTCACCTCAGTGGAAACCATAGGAGTAGAATGAGTAGTAGTGGAAGTACTATGTTGCTTGGTAGGCTTAGCTACTGATGAGGGTTGGATTGAACCTAAAACCCCATCAACAAGAGTTTCTACAGGTGGCTGAGTAGGTTCTGTTTTGGGGTGAGGATCTTGAGGGATTAGGTCATACACAGTTTTAGATTGGGAATAAACCAAGTCTAGATAATGAGCATGACTGGTATCCTGCTCTACAGTAACAACACCACCCATAGCCACATCTCAAGAAATGGGAGGAAACAAGGATTTCATGAACCAGTCAGCCAATAATTTATCTGGAATAGGAGCTTTAATAAGCCTTTGTCGTCTCCTCAACTCATGAATATGGTCGGATATGTGTGTGGAAGTATTTTGACGAAGTGATGTCAAAATATCCGTACCAGTTTTGTAATGGATGGGCAGTTGGAAATGAGTAAGAAAAACTGTTTCCAACGAGATAAAGTCCACAAACGAATTTTGTGGAAGTTCAATGTACCACTTTGCAGCTGTACCAGTCAAATTTCGCTGAAAGAGCCTTAAACAGACTAAATCATCCATCAAGCAGTTGGAAGAACACCATAGATGGAAGTTCATAACATGGTTTTTGGGATCTTCTCCCTGCTTCCCATCATATTTCAGAATATCTGATGGTAACTTTACTAGAATTGTAGGCCATGAAGGGTTGTGCTGGATGGGGTCATTGATCAACTTGGACAGGTCAGGTAAGTCCAAAGTTTCCAAAAAAGGAAGTTATCAGTTAGGTTGCACATACTGGTAGTATTGATAAGGAATCTGTATACCAGTAGGACCATAGGTCGATTGATACACTAGTTGTTGGGAATTTGAATTCATGGATGATCCTGCTGAAGATCCGCTAGATGGAGGAGGGTTTCCTCCAGGTGGTGGTGGTGGTAGTCCTCCGACAGGTGAACCTCCACCAAGTGGTCCTCTTCGAGGTGGACCTCCAAAAGGTGTTCCGCCAGAAGCTGGTCCCCCAGGAGGTCATCCTCCAGGTGGTGGTCCTCCAGGAGGTGGCCCACCAGAAGGTGGACCGCCAGGAGGTGGTCTGCCATAAGGTGGACATCTGCCAGGTGGGCCTCCACCAGGTGGTCCCCCACTAGGTGGGCCTCCACCAGGTGGGCCTCCACCAGGTGGACCCCCAAAAGGTGGGCCACCATATCCTCCAGCAGTATTGATAGGTATCCCCTAGGTATAAACATATATGACCAATTGGGTTTCCCTCATGGCGTAAACATGTTTCTAGGGTAAGGCATATAGGGATATACCATTCCTATAGATGTAGGCTGAAATTTCACATTACTTACGGATGGTATATTTCCTGGGTGAGTATATCCCCAAGAAGGTTGATTAAAAACAGGTTGTACCCTTGGGAGTTGACCCATACTAAAAGGGGGAGTAACCTCTTTGGTTTTTTTGGGAGGGACTACAACTTTTGAATGTCCTACAAAAGGGGTCTACCTTGTACTAGATGTAACTCCACTAACTACTGATACAACTTGAGCTGGAGGTTTCCCCCGAGTGGTAGAAGATACGGGAGAACCAGAAGAAGACCAAGGATTTTGAACTGTAGTAACAGGGTTGGAAGGTTGACCTGGATTAGGAACTATTGATCCTCAAACCGATGATGTCAAACTAGGAGTAACTTGAGACGTTGAGAGTGAACGATATCCAGGAGGGGTTGATTCTAAAAGACGGGGTAAAAGAGCCGACACATGCTCCCGATGAGAAGGAGGTGAAGCAAGGACGTTTGTTAGGTGCTCCTGAAAATTATGTAAATGATCCATATTCGACTCAAACCTTCTATACATTTCCTCATGGGATGAAGGATTAAAAAAGGACGGTCTAGTAACCCCAAATTCAGAAATTGCTTGACCCATAGAGGTTCTCCAAAAAGGAGCATTAGGGCCATATTATATCCCCTCGGTGTCATTAGATGGGCGATCAACCCAATTTGATGAACCAACATGAACTTCCATTGGTATTTCTCCTGCAATGGGAGGAACGTCAGGTGGCAAGCCTTGAACTCTTTTGGATCATCTCAAAGGAAACTCATCCAGATTGCTGGTCACTAAAATCCTAACCTAGGGTTTGAAAATTAGAAAAAACACACAAAACCTATCCTACACAAGATAAAGGCCACAAGAAAACTTAGGTGACAAGAGGGGATGATAAAAGTCAGTTCCTCACTAGGATTTTCAAGTCTTTGCAACTCATGATATACCGCAGGGTCTAATAGTAAAGCGCGACAAGGAGGATTGGACCGTTGCTTGCCTGAATACCTGATTATCTAGATGGTACGTGCGTAGTAGTCTCCCCGAGTGTTGTTCTTGGTGTATTGGGATGACAAGATGGCCAAAAGGGTTTTTCTCAAATGGTTTAGGGAATCCTAGAAGGGTCTCCCGATATACGCAAGGTACATGGGAGCTCAAATCCGTGTTAGTGTTTTCTAATGCACAATCGTTCAAAAGGGGCCTTCTAATATACAATATAGTATGTGAAGTACCTTTCGATATACCTCAAGGGTATGTGAAAGGTTGTTCAATATACCGATGGTATGTAGAAGAACCACACAATTCCTGGGATGCAGTGCAGGAAAATGAATGACAAATCCTATGTTTAAAGATGTTGGAACATGTCTCTATCTTATCACTCAAGTTACTAAAAATTATAACCTAAAGCTACCGTTAATTTTATCTTGAACGGTTAGGTGGATGCATGAAATGTATACAGAAATGTAAAACCATGCAATATGGGATGCAAATTTTTCACTTTACCATTCAAAGTATGCCCTACTTATGGGAAGGAGAGAGTGTTTCAATTCTATTTCAAAACAAAAAAAATTCCAAACAGTCACACTAAACTCTCCTTTTCAAAAATTACAAACAAGCAACACACTTTTACACTGATATTTGAAAGAAACAACGAAGCAAGATCTCTTTTCCTAAAAAGAAAGACACTGGCACTAAAAGGAACACTAAGCACTTTTTCAATTTTCTTCAAAAAATGAAAAGATCTAACTTATAAATATGACATATTTTTCTTTTGATGAGATAAGAGTATATTAAAAGGAAAGAAGAAAATGGATATATGAAAGCTTGTGAATCTAATCAGGGGTCCATGATTCATCTTCAAACAAAATTATGATCAAATCTCAACAATTTTTTCTTTGAATCAAAATAAAAAAGAAGTCTTGGCATAAACTCGCGAAGAACTTAAGAAAAAGACAAAAAGCAAAGCTTCCTTTTTAGTTTATCATACAGTAAAAAGAGATCTAACTATGTTGAATTCCAAGCACTCCTTTTGAAAATAAAACCAAGCATACAAGTAGCTAAACAGATGGATGTAACTTAGCTCTTTGAATCAAAGAAAAGTAAGCATTTATCACTATCAAAATTTGAATTTAACAGTCAAGATCTCAAGCATGAAGCCCAAAAAATACACAATATAGAAAGCAAAATCAACTTAGTTTGAAATCACAAGGGTGTAAAAACCCTACCTGGCACCGCTTGAAGAGGGTTGGTGATAGAGTGTTACTACTTTGGCACTACCTTTTGTCCACTGTGACAGAGCGATGGCACCGCCTAATAACTACTAAGCAAGCCCGGTGGCACCGCCTATTCTCCTTTATGCATGTGCGGTGACTGTTGTAGATGTCAAAACAAAACAAAAATTGAAGTAGAGAAAGTTAGGTGCTAAAACACGGGCATCAAATCATGAAATTAACAGAAAAATTAAGTACAAAAAGTAGATGTGCCTCAGATCTAAGCAGATCTAGTTATACCGAACCAAGATATCACTAGAAAAGCTAGTATATCTTATCAGTGAAAGGTTGGAGTTTGGATTTCAGACAATAGTTTGAAAACCAAGGAAGATCAGATGTATTTAAAGCTCGACCCCAGTGGAGTCACCAGATTTGTTGCTAGGAATATCGCACCTCTTGCGGACAATAGTTGTTCCTCTAGGCCTGACTGGTTTAGATCTAGAACAAATGAGTGATGATAGAGATGGAATACTTCCCCTAGAGCTAGTAGATATCTGGAATGAGTCCTTTGGCTATTCTGTAATGTGATGTAATTGTCTCCTATGGTGATGAATCTCCACAGATGTACCTGCACAAACACATCAAACAAAACAAGCAAGATCAAAGGTACTAGAACATAGTCTACAGTTCTATATTAGTGACTAAGGAATCCAATAGTAAAATGAATGATTGAAACATAAGAAAGGAACCAACTTTGCATTAAAAAGGAAGAAGAAATATTACAACCATTTCCTTAGTGTTGTGATGCTCCTTCACATGCCATGCCTTGTCCTCAAAATCTCCAACTTGCTCCTTCTACGCTCACCCTAGGTTTGGCCAAAATCTCAATGCAATAGCATAACTTTTCTCTCTCTCAACCATGGGGTATGAGCCTAGTTTTATAGGCCTTGGGAGGATAGGGATGGTTGAGAAAATGGTGGGTGAGGTGGAAGGGAGGTCCTATTAGGGGGGATCTCGAGTCTAGGTGGTCCACAAGAGTAGGGATGAGGCTTCCACGAAGTCTTTCTTCAAGAAGATTCATGAATCTTCTCTTTTTCTCTTTTTGACTCAAGCACTGGTTTTCTTCCATGCAGACATAGCGTTACCAGGATGGAACCACTCTTTTATAAAATGCATGAAGTAGTGGCACTGCTCATTGTCAAGAGACAGTGGGCGTTACTGAAGATGGTAACTCCCTTTGCATTAAGGGAAAAGGTGGTGTTGGACTCAAATATGGAAAATAGGAGTCTGGGCCTCTTTCCAACTTCACAATTTGAGATTTGAGGGAAACTTATGATGTTTTAGAACTCAACACTTGATGGTGAGAAGATTTATGTGTAACAAATATTGTAGCGAGGTTGAAGAAGCTCTATGGGTTGCAGTGCAAAGGGTGGGCTTACCGCATTGATAGTATCAATGACCAGGTGGTGCATATTAGTGCAAGGATTTTGGCCAGCAAATTGGTCAGGAAGAATCACCCCATTCAATGTAACTCGGGGGGGATTGTGTGCGCGAAGCAATGCGCAGAAGGTGTACAAATGAACTAGTCACTCTTTCTAATGAACCAATTGGCGGAGGATGTAGTGGCATTGCAGGCAAGAGAAAGGCCATTTACATACAGTTAGTTTTTGATCTTGATCAGACTCATGGCTTAGATGGAGCCAAATGACTATTAAGGAATGGAGGTACAAGTGGTAAAAGTCTATAAGGGTTCCCATTACCAAAATATCTAGTGGGTAAGGGAACTGGAGAGATTGAAGGACTGTGCGATCCAATTTTGGGTCTATTGGGAAGCACTGTAGGTGGCAGCTGTGAAAGTTCCTCGGTCATCTGAGGAAGCTACGACTAAGTATCAATGGATTGCTCGGTTTGCAATTGGCCCACATGTCATTCACATGCAAGAGCAGCATGACCCAGAAAAGCAATGGTTTCCAACACCTTACAAGTTGTCTGATGGGAAATTAGAGGCGATTGTTAATGATTGGACTATGGCATGGAGAGAACCATTTAGTTTGGAAGAAGTGTCCACAAGACCCCTAATGGATGCACCTGTTGATCTTGTGCATAAGGATGACTAGCAGAGTCACCATGAATCTAATATAGAGTCAACAGAGACACCCACTGACCCAAAATCAGAGCACACATTTGACAAGTCATGGACGAAGAAACGGTATGAACAGGGTGCAACCAGTAGCACAATGCATGAGATGGAAGTGCAGTTGAATCGGCTTGGAAATTCAGTTACAGATGCAACATATGCAGTCACAAAGGAAATGAAGAAATCCGTGCCAGAGGGATTTGCAGAGGTAAGAACAAAACTTCATTCTTTGTATGATGCTATTTTGAAAGCACCAGAAGGAGCGACAATGCAGGACTTTGACAATGCAGGATGTGGGTTTGGAATGTTCAAATTCCCTCGACTGTGATTGAGACTAGCAATGAGGATTTGAACGCCTCCCTACAACAGTTAAAGGACATTTCTATCAACATCAACGTGGTGTCCACACAGACGTTGGTACATATGAAAAGAGTATCCAACCAAGAGTTGGAAGACAAAGAACAGAACATCATCGATCATTTTTTGTGATCACAGGAGAAGGAAGCGGAAGCATAGAAAGAAGTTGAAGCATTGAAGATGGCACAAGAGGAGTTGAGGTCCAAGATTGCCAAGGAGATTGAGAAATTGAAAAAGGATCAAGATCGACTAGTCGTCGAGAAGGCACAACTTTGGGACCGTAGGGTGCAGTTGGAAAATTTCATCTCTGAAGTATGTCAACGAGTGCCAGAAGCTGTTGCGGATGAAGATGCCGAATCCAAAGTGCATCGACTCGAGATGATTATCATGCAGTTGGAGCATGACAACAATATTTTGAATGATTTGGTGCATCCAGACACACCGCCTAAGAAAATTATAGAAAGAAAGAGCACCATAGAGGATGTGGCGACACAGCTCGAATAGATGGAGCAGGAAGCAAAGAAAGTCAAAGACATGACTACGCAATTTTGGGGTAGCATAGTTCAAGATGAGCAACTGGTGCAACTAACCAAGAAATTACAGGAGGCAGAGGGGCAGCTGGAGACACTAAAGACGACATTGAGAGAAATGCCACCAGTTGCTCAGATTACAATTCCTGAGCAGATGAAATATTTGCAACAATGTGTCGAAAAGGCGATGGAAAGACAATAGAGGTGCAGTGAGCAGTTAGATGAGTTCCAAGATATTGGAGCGCAGCTTTCTGTTAAAGCAGTTGCTACGCTAAAGGCCCCGAGGGAAGGAAAAAAGGAGGTTGCTGAGAAGATGGTGGAGCACACATTGAAGCACGACTTGACAGGAAGTCAAGAGATTGTTGAGAAGATGGTGGAGCACACATTGAAGCACGACTTGACAGGAAGTCAAGAGATTGCTGAGAAGGTTCAAGAACAGGTGAAGGTGATTACTCAGTAATATGAAGAATTCAAGTTGAAGATTAACGAGTACACCATGTCGAGCTGACATGGCTCGAGGGAGAGCCACAAGATTATGTTTGGAGCCTATTGGAAAGTGGTTTTGGGATAAGGTAGTTGTGCAACATCGCATATGTTGCGCAAGCTCAAAGACACCGTGCAAGTTGAAGATGGCGTGTAAGACGAAGAATGGAATACTTTATATATTTTATGTCATCTTTTGTAGTTTTGGACCATATTTTGTGGATATTGGTCATTATTTTGTAGAATCAGTTAAGAGTTAGTTAGGAAGTTGTCCAAGTGGACCTTGAATTTAAAGGCGCAAGCCTATAAGTAGATGTTGAATTGTAAGTGTTAAAGGACTTTTAATCATCTTTGTTGAATTACTTTTGGAGAGAATTGGTTGATCTATGAACTGTTTTAGAGAACCTGTGATTTTTCGCGAAAGTTAATATGACATGAAGGAAGTTGAGTTGAATCATCATGTTCTTTTATGTTTTCATGTTTTACTATTTTCTACGGCTCAATTATGAATGCAATGTGTATCTACGACATGGATCTGTAACTGATGCGATGTTTCCCTACTTTAAATGATGTTATTCTGTTGGATCTGTTTGCACATCAACATGTTTATAGTAGTTCTAATATAATGATGTGACCTATTGAATAATGATATGATTATGTTAATGCATGACTGATTGAACAGATCTGTTAATGTTGCACTAAGTTGATAAGTAGATGCACATTGTCCTCTCTCATTGTGTGGAAATTGGGTTATGTTAGCTCTCCCTCGAACATCTCAGGTGAGACTTCATCTGCTCTGCAGGTGTTGTCATATGGGGTAAAACCTGTCTGGGTCATTACTCAGGGCGATCGCGGTGGTTTGGGTGTCGACAAAGTGGGAACCCCTGTTGACTGGTTTTGTTGACTTAGTCTGTGTCAACACTTGGTGGTATTTGCACACTTATTCTCTATATACTTCTTCATACTAGATTTATGTATAGAGAGAACCATTACCTGATAGATCTTGCACACTGCTAAGACTTGCATACACTTTTATATATTTCTTGAAACTGGCTTCAAGTCTTCATGACATCCATCTTGTTTATTTGACATAAATCTTGTTTGTTTAATATTTGAGATGAATGACAACACCAAAGTTCAACAATCTAGTTCAATACTTAACATTTTCTATTGGAAATGATTCTCATGCTTCTGTAATAATTATTTTGTATACTTTTAAATCAAACAAATTGCATTGAACTTACTGACACCATCGATGTAATGTTCAATGTTTTTGAAAGCATGAGTCTGATGATGAGCGAGTTGCCTACCATCTTCTGTTGCACCCTAGTACAATTTCAAATAGAGAAAATGTTGAGAAAAGAGCACAAATTGGAGAGGAAGCATACCAACCATGGCTTAATAAACCACATGTCCAATTTCCACTATGTCCATACTCACCAATTAGGAATGCCTATAGAAATAGTATTTCTTCACATGTTGTAAATGGAGGCATTGAAGTAGTGGTTGGTATGGATGAGTTATTATGACAAACAAGTGCCACGGATGCAATGTCATTACATACATTTTAGGACAATGATCTAGGGGATGACGCTCATATAATTGAATCCTTCTTGAAAATCCTTAAATCGGCTTCCACCACCCCTCTCTTTGGACCTGGCCAGAAAAATTCTACACAGTTGGGGACAACAATGTTACTATACAATGTGAAAGCAATGTATGGCATGTCAGACACAATTTTCTCAACAATTTTGAGGTAACTAACCATCAACTACCTTATGTTTTAAGCAAGCTTGTCACACAATCAACATTGAAAATGGTCAATTTTATGAACATTAAATGACATGGTACATTTACATTTCCCACTAATTATAGGTTATTTAAATATAAGGTACTTTCAAATGATAATCTCTTTCTTGAAAGCTTCTTAGAGGGAAACCAAATGTTGAAAATGTTGGATGTTGAGTACATATCATATCATGTGTATCTCAATGATTGTATTCTATATATAGGTGAATATGCAGACAAAGAGATATGTCCAAAATATGAGCATGACAAGTACTAAGAATCAAAAAACAAGGCTAAAGCACATGTTCCTCATAAGATATTGAGGTGCATGCCTATAATCCCAAGGATTCAAAGGCTCTTTCGTTGCAAAGATTTAGCTATGTTGAAAGGATTGGATGCATCACACCGAAGTGCGGAAGGAGTTATGTGAATACTGATATATTCAATATTCGTGAATCATATAGAGGATACATGGCCCAATAAATTCAAGGATGAAGTATCCAGCCTCCTATTGAGAATATTCATTGATGGCGTCAACCCATATTCCCAACCAAACATCATCTATATTGTTTTGATTGTAGTAGTGATCAATAAAAATATCCCCCCATGGTTTTTTGTGAAGAATGAACATCCTATGTTGGCTCTTATAGTCCCTGGTAGAAGACAAGTGAAGAATAGGGATGCTGACATACAACCATTTATCGATGAATTGAAGGAATTATGGGAAGGGATATAGGTATATGATGTATCAAGACCCATCCCATCAAATAGTAGTTTTACATTGTATGGAATAGGTGTGTACACCACACATGATTATCTGAGGTTATGAGTTTTCTTAGGTAAATATGTTGTTTGATTTATTTATATTCAAAGCAATAACTTTTGGCATATTTAATTTGGTGTGACTATCTTCATCTTCAAAACTAATGTGCTATGTATACCATAACATCGCAGGTCTTGTAACAAAAGGTTATCGTGGATGTAAATGTTGTGGACCTTCTATGAAGTCTAGGTGGTCCAAAGACATACGAAATACAGTGTACGACTGCTCTACGGTATTCCTCCTATAAAACCACCCTTGTAGAATAGAAAAAACTGCTTTCAATGGAAAACCAGAGAGAACCCAAATGCCTGAAATAATGACACCGCTTGACTACCTTAGGCATATGACAGAGAGAAGGAGAAGGAAACCATTATATGTTCAATTCAAATGGGGAACCTATGTTCAACGATATTGAATTATTCAACACCTATATTGAGAAAATTCCCAAAAGGATGAAAGTAAATCAATATTTTATGAGCTCCACAATATTGAGAGCATCTTAAGATTGTCCACTTACTAGATCCCATGCATAAATTTAAAAATGTTCCATGTTATTTGTGGTGTCACATATCATCCAAAAAAATTGACAAGTTGGCTATCATAAAAGATCTTATTTCTTCAAATACTAAAAAGAAGCATTGACCAAGATAGGAAAATAGAGGAGAGGATGGCCCCTCTTTTTCATTTTAAAAAGGCGATGTCCCATGGATTTTGAATAAAGATGATATTAATTTGGGAAAGGAAGTTATATTGGGTGTGAAGGAACCTTTTTTTAAGGGTCTACTCTACGATATTGCTTCACTACATATGAACAGTTGTCGGGTTTGAAATCACATGACCATGTCAACCTTCTAAGGGTACATATAATGTAAAAAAATTGTTTTTATTTTTTATTTATTATTTTACCACACAAGTTGAAATGCAATAAACTTCTGTGTTTAATTTGTAGTGACATTGTTCATTGTTTGTGCATGGGTGTGTGAACCGCGTCTTTCTCAATGACCTACGGCATGCCATATCTAAACTATTTGCATTTTTATGATGGATCAAATCAAAGGAGATTTACATAGCTCACATTCCAGGGTTGTGTCAAGTGATAGCTAAGATTGTTTGTATGTTTGAGAAGGAACTACCATCAAGTTTCATTAACTTCAGATTCATCTTCTAATTCTCCTAGTTGAAGAGGTTGAATTAGTCTAAGTGGTCTCATGTCATTGGATGTTCTTCTTGGAGAAGTTCATGAAAAAATTGAATGGATTTGTTCGACAAAGGGAAAAACACAAGGGATCTATGGTAGATCGGTACATAGTATATGATTCATTCTATTATGACAATTACTACATCAAGCAAATCGACCACATGATGAGGGGGGGGCCTGGAAATGAATGGAAAAAGGTGCATGATAAATATTAAGTCACTTATCTTTTGATTTTCACATTTCCAAATAGTAACTATTCACAAAAAACTTCAAAATATATTTTTGATCCCATACGTAATGAGAGCATGTGGTTTTGTTTCCATGAATGTAACAACAAATTTAGAAATTAATGCAATCAATAAATTCATTCTTTACAACACAAAGGCAACATGGCCGTGGGTCGCATTTTATGAATTGAAGAGGAGGAAATGGGACATTGACATAAAAGAATTTAAGCAGTTGCATGGTAGAAGCATGCATTTTCTAGATCATTTACAAGAAAATATGCCAATGAACTATCTTAACAGTTTGGGTGTGGATCAAGCCAAATAGAAATATGGTGTGACCGGTCATTACCCGAATGAAGAGGAGCATTCTCTAAACATTGGTATTGGGTGCAAAAACTCGGTAATAATATATTTATGTACATTTCTAACTTTATAATGCAACTTAGAATTATAACATCTATGTTTAATATATTAATGGTTGGGTTATTAAACATATGACACAATCATTTGATAAATTTTCTTACAGTTGCATTTGCTCCCATCTATGTGGGCTTATGTGTTGGAGTCATTTACCCAACTTACACACTTATTTGCTCAATTTTTGCCTATTTTCCCACTATCCTAAGTTTAATTGACTTAATCGGTATCAGATGAGCACACTATGACATCAGCATGAGCACACCCACTCCTTCCTTCAATTAAGGAGGCCAACTAATCCTTCTCCTTTAATCTAGGAGGCTAACTGGGCTTCCTCCTTTAAACAGGGAGCAATTCTGGGGTGATCTGAGTGTCATAAGTGCACATAATTGCTAACTGATTGTTGTTTCACCTAAAAATCAGTTAAGTTGAGTTGTAAAGGTGCCTCCATCATGTAATTTTCTATTTTAGGCTAATTGGGATGAACTGGAGTTAGCTAATGCGCCTCCAACTGCCTCTGTTGACCAGTATCACTTCAGTTAACTTCATTGTAGCTACTTGGAGTTAGTGATGCGCTACCACCTACTATTTGGCATGCAGTGACATGTGTCTGAGTTACATTCATTTAGACTCAGTCATCTATTGCACTCTGATTCAATTAGGACTCAGTGTGAGACAATTATGGATAGATTAGTGGTTAACTAAGTGTGTCTAGTTTTGTTGACATTCAGTTAAGCTACACCCGTCCATGCAATTCGAATGACCTAATTGTGAATTCGAATTGCCTTGGCATTCATGCATTCTGCATAACATTGTATGGTATTACTCATTCTATTATTGATTATACAGAGCTACAACCTCCTATTGTAGTACCATTGCATCATTTCATGTCTAATTTGTCTTGAATCTCTTGTGAGACTATGTTTTGTCTCAAATATTGTTGTGACAGAATTAATATTATGAACGGCATTTTCAAACCAAGCATGCTGATGCTGGTTGTCTTACACAAGACTATTGAGTGGAAGTTGAATTCGACCAATCTAGTCATGCTAGCCACCGCGATTGAAACTTGATAGGAGGGGTTTTCGGTTATGTCTGAGATATACAAGAGATTATTCAAGTGGACTTATCATATTTTTAGGTGAAGGCGGTGGGATACATTCAACAGGAATAATATAAAGGAAGATCATGATAGTGGTTTTATATGTATCAACTCTAGAAAGATTTTAGATGAATGTAAGGAGCCTTATGTTTTCTTGAAACACTACAACCAAGTGTTATTTTACCCAGATGTGTTGGATAAATATTGGTGGTTCATATTAAGAAAATACCTTATATGTAAACATATTTTTTAGAATAACAGTGCTATTATGCCAACCAAGGAAGATAATGAGGGTGATGGCAACAAAGAGTGAAATGTACATGTTTTATTTCATCATTTACAAATTGATGTATCATTTTGTTATTGTTAGCTATGATTGTCTAATTATATTGTTTTTTTTTCATGTTATGATGGTGGAAATGGAAATGGTGTGTGAACCATGACTTTCTTGATGACCTACAACATGCCATATCTAAACTATTTGCATTTGTATGGTGGATCACATCAAAGGAGATTTAAATTTCTTGCATTCCAAGGTGGTGTCAAGAGATAGCTGAGATTGTTTGTATGTTTGAGAAGGAACTACCATCAAGTTTCATGGACTTGCAGGTTCATCTTCTAATTCACCTAGTCGATGAGGTTGAATTAGTCAAGGTGGTCTCATATCACTCAATGTTCTTCTTGGAGAGGTTCATGAAAAAATTGAAGGGACTTGTTCGAAAAAGGGGAAAACCCAAGGGGTATATGGCAGATGGGTACATAGTATATGAGTCGTTCTATTATGTCAGTGACTACATCAATAAAATTGAGCACCTGCTAGGTGCAGCAATTTGGGATGATGAATCACTAGTACAAAATTAGAAATTAATGACTAAAAATGACTAAAATCCATCTATAAACGACTGTTTTTGAGTCATCGACTAATAGTAGCTAATTTCCACTATATTATAGCTTGACTAACTTAGTCATATTTCACTTAGTCATTAATAGATTGACTTATTAGTCATTTATTTGGTCAGTGATTTAGTCATTGAGTTAGCCACGGATTTAGTCACTGAGTTAGTCATCGATTTAGTCATTGATTGCAACAATTAATGACCAAATATACGACTAAATAAACTACTAGATGATAACATATTAATGACTAATATAAATACGACTAAATGTTAGTCACGCTATAAGATACGAGAAATTAGCTAGAATGTTAGTCACGCTATACGACTAAATGTTAGCTAGAATATTTCACCTTCTGCGGATAGTAAGGTGTTCCACTGGTCTAAATGGTTCAGATCCAGAACAAATGAAGGAAAAAGGTTTAAGACCCTCCCTGGATGCCGTAGATACTTGGAATGTGATGCTTTGATAGTAACCCTGTGTACCTGTAATTATATTAAACATGCAAACACGTCAAAGCTACCAGAATATAATCTATTGACCCATGTTAGTGACTAAGGAATCTAACAACATGCATGTGAAATCATACAACAACAGTAATGTGGGACAGAAATCAGCTTTGCATTAAGATAAAATGGAGAAGTTTACAACCAGTTAAGCCTTAGTGTTGCCATGCATCTCCATGAAACCAAGCACTCTCATCCCCATAAGCTCTGACTTTTGCTCTCTATGCTCTTCAATGGCTTGAGCCAAGTAATCAATCCAACAGCATAACAATACCTTAAGAGTTCTCCCCCTCAACCATGGACATGAGCTTGTATTTATAAGGCTCAATGGATAGGGATGGCTGAGAGATTAGTGGATGAGGTGGCCTCTAAGATCCTAGGATGAGGGATCTCGAGCTGAACTGACCCACAATGATAGGGATAAGGGAGGACATGAGGCTCATCCTAGAAGCCTCAATAATCTTCTCTTTTTCCCATTTTACCCAGGGTACCGCTTTTCTCCTTCAATGACAGAGCGGTTTAGGTAAGAAACGCTTATGGACTAAGGGCCATAAGCGGTGGCACCGCTTGTGGATAACAAGGGATAGGTGGTGCGAGCAAGCTACCACTCTTGGGCAAAGGGGAAAGCGTGGTGCTGAGCACTTTTGTGAAAGATTGACAAAATGGTATGAGTTTCCACTCCAAGTGTTGGGATTAAGGGCAAATAGGTGTGTCAAAGGTCCTATCACATGATGGTGACAGGATTTTGGTATAACACTTGAATGATGTAAAATGCAAAAATCCCATAAATTTATAGGAATGACAAGCATTCATCCAATGTTAAACTATCTACCGAGTCATCTAGATTCATGCCAAGATATCTGAATTTGACTAAAAGTCATAAGTAACTTGAAGATATTGGTGGATGATGTCATGGAAATGATAATTTTAGTTAATATAGAAGCAAAGGATGAGTAAATTGAGAAACTCATCACCCAAAATATATATAGAATAGTAAAAATAAATATACAACTAATTCCATTTCACATCAAGAATAATGGGCATTAAATATAAGTACTCTTAGACACTAGATAAATGGAAATGAAATGAGATGAAATATTAGCAAAAATACCTTCGAGTTTGCTTGCTGACAAGAAGTATGAATACTTGTGTGATCATTTATTAAGAGGTGACTTATACAACCACTAACCTGCAGTCAAGGCAAGAAACCATGTTTAGATTGATATATAAATAAAATAAAATAAAAGTTAAAGATAGACTATGCCAATCCCACTATCATTTATACCTCTAAAGAGAACTAGAAAATCTCCCACAACTAGTCAACTTTGTCCGAAATGCCCACTTGGAATGCCATTGTTTAAACAAAACAAAAATAAATTGAAAACATGAAAGTAGTAATTTACTCTACCTATCTATTGGATGCAGAGTCCCATAGATGTACAACAGAATTAGTCAAGCACATGCAATAAAATTATAAATGGACAAAAAGAAGAAAATAATGTGTTTTAGACCTTAATTTCTATACTCAGATATATATTACGATCACACTTTGTCTCTTAGGAGACAAGTCACTAACAAAACAATGGACATGCCTAAGAGAGAGAGATAGATAGGTAGTTGTAGGGAAGAGTGAGACAAATACATACCTCAAGGTATTAATCAAAAAAGTATATAAATGAGGATGAACTTTCAATCCTATTGTTGGAATAAATGATAGTCTTTTAGGACAGTCTTACATCAAGCAAATAAAAGGTCCTTTCAAACATGCAGAGGAAGGAAGGAGCTTCCTGATTAGCAATGTATTGGGAATGGAAATAAAAACAAAAAGGGAATAAAACAAGTATCATGCTAAGACTTCTAACCATAGTAAAACTTGTATTTTAATTATGGCATATCTGGTCCATATTTTTTCTCATATAATGAAAAATATCAGAAAGAAAACAAATACATAAGATGAAAAATAACTTTTCCTAAGAAAATGTATATGCCAACCCAAGCCTGTTTATATCTCTCATTTCAACTTCATATGTTTGTCTTCTAAATGTACGGCAAGAATTTCTCATAATAAAGTTTGTATGGTCTATAAGATTGACTGGGTTTAGCACTATTCAGTGATATGTGTATGGTCTTAAAGAACCAATGTAAGGTCTAGTCAAGATTTGGATGATAGAACCTTGTTAAGCAAAATGGGTGAATCAGTATGAGTACAAGTGAAGTATGTTCTCTAAACCAGTAAGTTTAAGCCTCTAAAGTTGGAAATGTAACGATCAAATTTAAAAAGCATATATCAACATCAAATAATCAAACAATTATACAAGATATAACAAATAACCTTCAAAAAATTATTCATTTTTAAAGCATGGAAGGAACAACTTCAACTTACTTCAATACTAAATTGCAATTATTTTGTCTTTGCCTTGCTTTAAACTCATCTATGGTGTCTGCATCATCAACTTTCATGAAATATTTGTTGTGATCATTGTCTCTAACATTCTTTACATCTATATGTGCCTCATTATAACAACATCCAATGTGCCAATAACATTTTTTCCCAATCCCTACATCATTTTCAGCCCTGACACTACGAAAACTGTACAACAAACTTACTATGTACTTTAAGCTTACATCTATTGGAAGTACGTTGTCATTGATGTCAACATGGTTGAATTGAAGTTATAGTTTATGTGCAAGTCATGAATGTATGCCACGTTTTTTATGATCATACTTGATGACTATAGATGAACCCATGATTCAATAAAGAAAAGAAGGATAGATCTTGAAATTTTGAGAGAAAGTTGTGGATAAGTAAAGAGCATGATCAAATTTGGAGACTATTCCAAGACCTCATTAGATCAAGTACAGTAGCATCCCTTACATACATATTTGAGAAAGGTTGACATTGCTTGAATAAGTTAAATGAGAAAAAGATGTACCAAGTCATCAAAGATACCTATAAGCATATCTCTATTTTGGAGCAACAACAACCTTACTACATAGAGCAGCCTTACTACATTGAAGCGGCACTTGGTATGGAAAAAGTTGACCAAATATGGATGCACATGCTTGCAAGCTTCTTCCTCTTACCCTCACGCTTGTGAACTTCTTCCTCTTCCTTGAGCTTTATCATCCTCGCCTCCTCTTGCCTTCGATAATATTCCATATTTCTGCACAACTCTCTTTCCTGTGTTCGAATTGCTCGGAGTTATGCAAGCCTCTCTTCTCTTTCTCTCTTCAGTCTCTCAAACTCTCTGTGGTGACGACCAACTACCTGACTTTGAAAGATATTGTACATTATCAAAACAAATGAAAATAACTCAGTTACAGTTCTAGGGAAAAATAGATCCTGCTATAACAGGCATACATCGATCCTAGACCCAGAAATGTCAAAATTTGCAAAACCCTACCTTATTGTTCAACATTCGGATAAGCCTATTCTTCTCCACAAGATTTGCAGCATGTTGTTGTCTTCTTTGTTCAATTTATTTCTGCCAGTGCACGAGTATCGTGATGGGGAAATATCATTCAAAACATAAAACCAAAAGATATTGATTGCTTAACTGCAATAATTTTTCTACACTAAAGCAATCTACTCAGTTCCAAATTAATCAATTATCCAACAAATCTCGTAGGCTCATGAAATTGATTGAGCATCCAACTGGTGTATCACCAGAATATATCCATGTTAACCCTAGATCTATCAAGTGCCAAAAGGGATCCAATCTCTTGAAGTGAATTTTTTTATCATTTAAAATGGATCTAGGTTGGTTGTACTCTCACTCAACTCAGTAGAACTCGGAACTCAGAACTTATACAAATATGGATATGTAAAAATAGAAGTTTCAATCTCTCTTTTTATCTCTCTATATAGCAGTTTTTATATCAAAGGTACATATCTAATCTCTATTTTTCATATTTATAGGGATAATTATAGTTGGATAAGATGGTGTACATTACTAATATTTCTCTCTTTCATACATAGAGAGATATTTATATTACCGACAAACGATAACGTAAATATTCGATACAGAATCAAAATCAAGCTAAATTGTTGTTGTTGTTCAAAAAATATTTCATTATCCACCAAGTGCTTTTGATAGGTTGCTTCAATAAGATGGGTTTGTTCTTCTCTTTTGGCCATTTCCAAATAATCTGGTCTATTTGGGGAGAGCATATCTCGCATTTATAATAGGTATTGAACACACTAAAGAGACATTAATAATTTTCGAGTCTAAAGAAGTGTGAATTTGATCAACAGTTATTTATTTACCTTGGATATGTGGTTGGTGAATGAGAGTTGAAGATAGATCTGGTGAAAATCAAAGCCATAAACAAGTGGTAAACTCCTACCAGTTAATGAAGGTAAGAATATTTACGGAAGCAGCACCATGTTAGTTAAAATTCATAGCATCACCATAGAAAAGACTTATAGCTATGGATTTTTGGATTGCAGCCTGGCTGAGCTCATGACCCTCACGCATAATCCATGGTCTGCCCGCCCTCCTATCAAAGTCGGCCTGGAAGCATCCTCCTACTACTGTATTTTCTAGCCCCATGGGCCCAGATGGGGGCCCTGATGGCTCCACATCTATTCCTCCAGAGCTTGCGACTTTCCGAAAACTTATAGAAAGTAGTGAAAATGTAAGCTGAACGAGACTCAACAAAAATTCATGAAAAAAGATGGATAGCATCCCTACAGTTTCCCTTCCACCTGAAGAAACGTGCAAATCAACTCTAAATCTGTCAAATTGAGGCCTCATTGGTCAATTCACAGGCTTGTGTCCCTCCCCCAAAATGGTTGAAGCATGGGTGCAGAGGAATTGGGGATCGCTAGTAAAAGATGGCATCAAAAGCTAATCCGTAGGGAGGGGATTATTCGTATTTGTGTTCAAAGAAGAAGAGGACATAAGCCTCATATTTAGGAACAGACCATATTTCATGGGACCCCAGTGTTTATACTTAAATATATGGACACCAGACTTCGACCCAACACAAGTTGTGTCATCGGCAGTCCTAGTATGGGTGTGCCTTCCCCGTTTACCTCTCCACTGCTAGAACCCGAAGACTCTAGAAACCATTGGAAATACCCTCAGTAAATACATAGATAGTGCAGAGAGAAAAGACCAGTACTCTTGTGTGAGAATCTATGTGGAGGTGGATCTAGAACTAGGGATTCTAGAAGCAATCAATTTAATGGTCTTAGATTGGTCACACATGCAAGAACTAGACTACAAACAACTCCCATTCAAATGCAGGTATTGCCATGAACATGGACACTTCGTGAAATACTACAAGAAGAAGGCTGAAGAAGAGGCAGAGAAAAACAAAGATCAATGGACCTAGGATCAAAAATCTACCCCAGAAAGGAAGAATAGTAGGAAAAAGGGAAAAGAAACTTCAGGGGGATCTTATGTGCCATAAGTAAGACATGAGCAAGAGAAGGGACGCAAAGACCAGAAAAGGCCAGAAATGGAGGAAAACCCCTTTGAAATTCTAGGGGAACTAGCAGACAACACTGAAACAGCACCGAAGGAGATCAAGTAGTAGCCCCCTCCCCTAGCTGCTGAGAAGGAAACGACAGACGCACCCCAACCGGGATCTCCAGTCAGGATCTTCACCTCTCCTTCCTACACTGAGGTAGCAAGGAAAAAACCTCTAGAACCCTCAGGGTCATTGGATGATGAGTCATTTGAGAAGCCATCAAAAAAAACAAGGAGGAAATTCAGCAGGGAAGCTAGAGAGGAAAAAAATGCAGGGTAGCCAAGCCATAATCGAAATGTCAATGGGGAGAAACACCAGAAGAAGGCCTCCCAAAAGAGGTTCATCCCACCCTAATCTTAGTAAATAATGCGGTTGGTCTCGTGGAATTGTAGAGGGTTGGGGAATCCTACAAAAGTCGAAGCAGTAAAAGACCTTCTGAAAATAGAAACCCCAGAGATCCTCATTCTCCAAGAGACTAAGATAGAAGAGGATTCGCTCCTTCAAATCAGTAGTAATAAGTGGAATAAAAATGTATGGAAGGCCATCAGTGCTAGAGGCTCCTCCGGGGGTCTAGAAACGTTATGGGCAGTTGAGGAGTTCACACTTGAAATCTCCTTTGATACTTAGCATTGGATCTACACCAAGCTCCACCATAAAACAAGTAAGCTCATCCTTTCTCTCTTCAATTTGTATGTCCCTGTCCTATAGGTAGAAAAGAAAGAGTGTTGGCTAACTCTAGCAGATCCAAGCTCCACAGGGACATAAAACAAGCTCCACCATAAAACAAGTAAGCTCATCCTTTCTGTCTTCAATTTGTATGTCCCTGTCCTATAGGCAGAAAAGAAAGAGTGTTGGCTAACTCTAGCAGATTTCATAGAAATATACACCCCTCGAAACATAATACTTACGGGAGATCTAAATCTGATTTTCGAATCCAAAGGAAAGAGGGGAGGGAACAATTAAGGATCAAATGCTCCCCTTGGTTGAGGACCTCATGCATTAGTGGGGTCTACTAGACATCAAGCCAAACTAAGGACTGTTTACATGGACAAATAACAGAGTTGGGTCAAATCATATAGCCACATGTTTGGACCACTTCCTGGTTCAAAGTTCACTGCTTGATCAGAGGGTGATCTCCTCTAAAACACTCCCAAAGCTTACTTCAGGCCACAAACCCATCCCACTTCAGTTGGAAGAAGAAGATAACTTGGGGCCCATCCCCTTTAGGTTTAGCCCTCTATGGATCGAAAAGGAAGGGTTCAAGGAAATAGTAAAATCAGCCTGGTCTACCCCAGTGAGAGGGTCCCCTTCCTTTGTGTGGGAGCAGAAATTAAAAGCCAGGAAGGCAGCTTTGAAGGATTGGATTAAGAATCCCATCAAGACTCCAACTACCCAAAGAAAGGAGACTACCTAGATTCTTGAAAATATTCAAATAGTTTTCAAAAATAAAGACATCTCCAAAGCAAATTTGGAAGAAGAGAAGGCAGCCCAAGCAAAAAAAATTCTCTCTTTCTGCCAAGAAGAAGATTTCTTGAGGCTGAAATCTCAATGCTTGTGGCTAAAAGTAGGAGATCGTAATACATCACACTTCCATATACAATGTAGAATCAGGCTATCTAAGAATCATATCTCTGAAATCACCACATCATATGGGACCCTCCTCAAAGGCCAAAACCAAGTCAAGCTTGCAGCCAAATCTCATTATCAATTTCTGTTTAAAGATAACAATGAAGGAAACGAGGGTGTCTGTGCAGATTTTATTTCCCACATTCCTCTCCTTGTCCACAAGGAATATAACTCAGCCCTCTCAAAGCATTTTATAGAAGAAGAAATATGCAATATAATTTGGGCAATGGAACCTGACAAGGCCCCTGGGTCGGACGGCTTCTCAATTCACTTTTACCGTCAGTGTTGGGACATCATTAAAGTGGATTCCCTGAGAATGGAAAAATCCTTTCAGCAGAAATCCAAGGTGCGTGGAAGCACTAATTACACCTTTCTTGTGATGATCCCGAAAGAAGTGAATCCTAGCACCTTTGAAAGATTCAGGCCAATCTCCCTTTGTAACTCATCCTACAAGATACTGCAAAAATTACTGGCAAAGAGAATCAAACCTCTCCTTGGGAAACTCATTTCTCCCAGCCAGGGAGGCTTCATCAAAGGGAGACATATCATAGACAATATAATCTAGGTTCAAGAAGCCATCCACTTGAGCTTCCACCGTAAGGAGCAAGGAATGATTATTAAGCTAGACATGGAGAATGCTTTTGACCGGGTAAAACACTCATTCCTTTTCAAAGTTCTTCTCTCTTTCAGTTTCAGCTCTAATTTTGTCAATTTGATCAAAGCTAGCATAACAAAACCATGGATAGCTCCCTGGTAAATGGTATACCAACTAACTATTTCCAGGCCACGAGGGGAATCAAGAAAGGCTTCCTCCTCTCCCCTTTTTTGTACATTTTAATGGCAGATGCATTGAGCAGAAAGTTAGATGCATAGAAGGTTGGGACTGTCCCAGGCATAAGGATAGTAAAAGGCATAGAGCCTATAAATCACTTACTCTTCATTCATGACTCTCTGCTCCTAGGGGGATCTTCCATAATGATATCCAAAGCCTTTAGCAGAATACTCCAAGACTTCTACAGTATAACCGGAGCACTCGTCAATAAAAAAAAGAGCGAGGTATATGGCTGGAACATAGAACAGAATGTCATACAATGAATTGCAAACAGTCTGAGCTTCTTGGGCTATGCTAGTTGGGATAAAATTAAGTACCTGGGGCTTCCCCTCACCTTAGGTCCTAACAGAGATTCATTGTGGAATGATGTGATGAATAAGCTAAGATAAAAAATTAAGGCATGGGGATGTCAATGGCTCAACAAAGCTGGAAAGTTAACTTTAGTAAAAGCAGTTCTCTCCTCTCTGCAAGTCTACCAAGCTTCTTTTCTTCTAGCACCAAAATCGATTATGGATCAATTCTCAAAGTTAATCTGAGACTTCTTATGGCAAGGAGGTAAATGAAACCAAAGGAAATTCCACCTTGTTAAGTGGGACAATGTCAAGATTCCTCTGGCTGATGGTGGCCTTCAGATTCTGGATCCAAGATTAGCAAACATAGCACTTGGAGGAAAAATTATGTGGAAAATGCACATAGATAGCAAACATCCAGTTAGTAGAATACTGAGATTAAAGTACATGAAAGGAGAGTCCTTGTGTAGTCTTCAGGAAATCAATTACCAAAATGGAACTGTCACTTGGAATTTATGCAAGAGGAGCCACGATTTTTTTAAAAACAGTCTTTTCAGAATTTGTGGCAGAGGAAACAATACATTCTTGTGGAAGGATAGAATCATGGGGAAGCCTCCTCTAGACTCCGTCGAGGGAATCAATTGCATTAGAAATTGGATGAGCATGTGTGGGGTCTCCACGCTGGCAAACATTTCAAGTTGGGATGTTAATGGTGGATGGATCGATTGGTCTCTCCCACGTATGCCTAATCAAGTTTAAAATAAAAAATCGCAATTCCTTATTGCACTCTCCGATCTGGCCCCATTCCACCTGCAAGAGGAAGATCACTGGGGATGGATAAAAACATGCACATACACTGTTGCCCAAGGATTTTATTCTCAACAAAAAAATCATGAATCGGGTCTCCCAACATATATGTGGAAACGTGTCTGGGATCAAGGAAGCGTTCCAAAGGTAAATTTCTTTTTTTGGATTTTGATGAATAGAAAGGTATTAATCGGAGAGAATATAGCAAAATGTGGCATCATTGGACCCCAAAGATGCATATTTTTCTATAGAGAATCAGAAACCAGTGAACACTTGTTTGTGAACTATAAATTCACGCAGGAGGTGTGGTCACTCATTATTCTTGGTCTAAATGTTTCAGTCCCATGGAATACATCAATGCTAGCACTATATTCCACTTTGAAAATGAGATATCCTCACCCAATTCATGGTAATTTTGCGTGGAGTGGAATCTGGGAGGCTATACCCAAGTATGTGTGCTGGAGCATCTGGCTGGCCAGAAATGATAACATTTTTAACAATTTTCAATAGCAAAATCCAAATCATTTCTCATTGAAATGGCTAGTGTTAAATATTTTAAGAACAGACATTCGTTTCTTCCGGATGAAAAAAAATGGATGGGCACTTACACCTTCAGAGATCGGAATAAGGATCCAGTCAGGCCAAGCATAACCCAAAAATGGTTAATAAGAGATTCAGGATCTGACTTTCAGATTTGGTGGAGGACTCAGGGCAAAGCTTCGATCTACTTTGATGGTGCCACCAAAAAGGCAACCCAGGGAGGGTAGGAGCTGGCGAGGTAATTTAATCCGCGGAGGGTAAAAGTGTTGATAGCTTTAGTTGGGGCCTTGGTCATAAAAGCAACAACCATGCAGAATTACTATCCCTATTAAAAGCTTGCCATATTGCATGGGAGAAAGGGATCAAATACATTCAAGTCTTTGCAGACTCGAAAATCATGATAAAGACTCTATCCTCAAATGCCCTGTTCAATAATCCGCTGCTCAACAAAGTCTTACAAAGATCGAGATCAGTGATGTGCTACTTCTCTTCGCATCTTTTTTTTCATATTTTGCATGGGCTGAATAAGGAAGTTGATGTAAAGGAAAATGAGGGATGCTTACTAAATCAAGGAGTCCTGAGGGTAAATGAAGAAGAAGCTCGTTGGGATTCCATTCTATAGACAGGTGGAATTTTCTAGGGGCCGATAAGAAGTCTTCTAAGAGAATGAAGATTGTTTGTAATAATGGTTGATTCTGAGTAATCCCATCCCCATTCTTTTTATAAAAAATCATAACCATTCTATTTAAAAAAAAATCATAGCATCATTTTAAGAAATAGTTACACCACTTCATGCTATAATACCCGAAGAAAAAGAGTTTCATGTGGGGAAAGCGACAACAAAGGTATTTTGAAGATTTGAAAATAATAATCACTAAATCACTTTCTTTTTTAATGCTTAATTTGTAGCATCCATTCAATATTGAGATGGATGCAAGTGGGAATGCCATGGGAGTAGTCCCCTCACCTGGAGGACTCCATGCATGTTATCACTCCGAGTTGTTTTACGGATTGGTGCTGTGATATTTTACATACAATCAAGAGCTCTATGCCATTTTACAAGAAGTGAATAAATGGAAGCATTATCTCCTGGGTAAGGGGACAATGAGTCACACTAATCACCAACCACCCTAGTGTATGTAGGGTCAAAATTGGTAGCACTAGGAAAGGAATTACAAGTGGACAGGATTTTGGCAGCAATTCCATCTAGTCATAAAATACATAAGGGAATGACAAACAAGGTTTCATACATGTTGTCAAGACCATCCATGTATAAAATGACAACTATGATAACAATATTATAGCTTGAACCTTCCACCCATGAATTCCTGGGATAATAATATGTGAATGATACTAAATTTGGAGGTGTTGTTCAACAATTAATTGAAAGATAAAATAGTTGCTTACTCGAAAAAGAACGATTATCATCTCCGAGAATAGCTACTTTCAAAATTTTACAAGTTGTGCATTCCACAATACATGAGAATTCAGTTAATTCAAATAGTGGCAAATCTATAGACGTATGCGCAATGGCCTAAATTGCAAGAACAAGTTTCCAAATTCATTCAATAGTGTGTTCTTTGTAGCACAGGTAGACCAAGAAATAGGAAATGTGAGATGTACATGCCATTAACATTTCCCAATAAACCATGGGAGTGCTGCACATGGAAATATCACATTGCTTATCAGCCTCCTTGAGAATTTCAAGTGCCTTTCAACCTCCCAAAAATCCTGGCTTGAGTCACCTTGGTCACTTTTTTCCCATACATAGAAGGGATGGGGCTTTCTTGTTTTTTGCACAGAGCATCGGCGATGCTTGTCCCAATTGAGAAAAAATCATCATTTTCCCTCTTCTTTGGCAAAATCCCTAGGTTGACACTCATGATAGTTTTTCTAAGAGCGTCGATGGTCAGTAAATGAGAAAAAAAGATGTTTCTAGAAGATTCCATGCGGAAACCTCCATAGGGTTAGTTCCTATATGCTTGGGAGAGGTGGCATTCACCCTCCTCACCTATAAGGATCTCATCCTATCCTTTTTCCAAGTCATCTCTTGATTTCTAGGCCTATAAATGAAGCCTTCATGAGGAGAGTGGGGGAGGCTAGAAAAGGAATCCTTATGCTCCTAGTTTGAAGTCTGAATCAGAGGAAAAGTAGAGTTAGCTTATGGTTGGAGAGGTCTTCATAGTCATAAGGGATTGTAGACATTCTTGTTGATATTGAAGCCATCGACATCAAGGATTTTGGTTGTACTTCTTTCTCATCCATATATTAGAACAAAGACATTTCCCTTTCCTATATTTGATTGTATTGATTGTAATTAGATATTATTGGATTCCTTGATCACCAATATGAATAGTCAATTTATCATGATGCTCTCGTCCCTTTTGTTTGTCTTGTGATCTATTTTACAGGTACTGAACTATTGTGAGGAATTTTGGAGAGAAGATAAACAGATCCAAGGTTGAGGTATATTGTATTTCATGTTAGTTGATTTGATTATTCAAGGAAAGGATATGTTACTATGTATTTTTGTTCTGTAGTTGTGACTTCCATTGCAGAGGAAGAAGCAGTGTCTGCACTGATTGAGAATTCCTAATAACAAAATTGGTGACCATATTGGGGAAGCTTAATCCAGTCAGATCTGAGGAAGATCCAGTCAGATCTGGTGCAAATCCAGTCAGATCTACAAACTTCGGTAACCATTCCATCTATGAAGTTCATTCTCTCTCCGTTTAGTTGTTTCAGTTAACAAGGTAAGTTATGTATCTTATGTTTCTAATTCTTTGCCTCTGTTCTAAGTAGTTTTTTACCCTTTTTTCAGTCCAACTCAGTTTTTATGTTTTCTCCTGCATGTTGATGTATTTGTAACTTCAGAATGTATTCATATATGTATCTTATGTATTGTAACCCGGTGTTTATTCCGGGATGTATCTATATTGTAATTGAGTCATGTTGCCATGCCCTGATGTTCCGATCGGGAGGATCTATAATGTAAACAAGTCATGTCAAGTCATAGTGGGTAACCCTTCGATTGTCTAAGGGTTAAAGTCCTCGCAGTTCCGTGGCACTAGGGTTATTAGACTCTCCTAGTAGAGGTCGGCCCTGGTAGGGTTTTAGTCATGCCGGGATTAGTATAAATAGAGAGTTGGAGTCTCTATTTGATACACAACTCATACACACTCAAGTGTAGCGCATAGTTGAGGAAGGAGAAGACACTGGGGCTAGAAAAGAAGAAGATTATTGATGTCGAGAGTGCATCTTACTGTTTTGGGGTTCTACCTTTTGTGCTGATTCTATCTCTGAAGAAGTTGCGGGGTTTTCTCCTTTATGGTTTCCCCAAGGAAAAACACTGTGTTCATTGTCTCTTGTGTTTGATTGTTGTACTTGTTATTCTCTCAGTTAAAGATCCTAATAATGCTAGCTTAATGTTGAAAAAACTAACATGGTATCAGAGCTAACCTGAGAAGAAGACACTATGCAGCTACGGGAACTAGGTCTTCCTAGTTTGTGGATCTTCCTCCACAGGTTTTCAGCAAAAGTAAGGTGGAATAACTCTCCTCCTTAGGGCGCATCTTTCTGTCGAAGCAGAATCCAATTCTAAGGTTTTTCAGTTTTGGACCTATCACTGCTGTCGGAAATTAGGGCTTTTCACAGAAGAGGAATTTTTCAATGAGCCCAGGCCTGGATTGATCTCCTCCCCAAAATCTAAGTTAGGGACAAATTTCAAGGAATTTGGGTGGACAGAACTCCGAAAAAGAAAAACCCTAATTTGCTCCTAAACCAGCTCTGCGGGATTTCAGCTCAAGTTTCAGATTCGACATCTTGAACTTGGTAAGATCTAAAATCTTTTGTATTTATGTTTGAGGTTCTCAGTTAAGATGTCTCATCATACCAAGCTTGATGAAAAGCTTGAGGGAGCTGATAACTTCTGAGCCAGGAAGTATAGGATCTCCCTGGTCCTGGAAGAGAATGAGTTAGACTCCTACATCCATGAGGAGGTTCCAGTTCCAGAGGGAGATGAGGATAAGGCCTTACATAAGAAGAATATGGTTATGTCAAAGAGGATCATTGCTGATTCTATCAAGGATCACCTTATCCCACATGTCTCCTCTCTCAAGACACCTAAAGCTATGTTTGATGCCCTAACCAAATTGTTTGAAGGGAAGAACATAAACCGGAAGATGACTCTGAAAAACCAACTAAAGAATGTGAAGATTCAGAATGCCGAAACAATCCAGTCTTACTTCACAAGAGTTTCTCATATCAAAGAACAACTAGAAGCAGTTGATGAAGAAGTGGAAAATGCAGAGATTGTGATGACAACACTGAATGGCCTTCCTAGGTCATGGGATTCTTTCATCCAAGGAATCTGTGCTAGAAAGAAGTTAGTCAAGTTCAGCAGACTATGGGAGGAGTGCTCTCAAGAATAAGCTCGGATAGCAGCTCAAGAAGAAAAGATGGGAAGTGAAGATCAAGCTCTCATGGTACACTCCAAGTGTCACTCCAAGTCAACCAAAAGAAGATCTCAACACTTCAAAGGTAAGAACTTTCACAAAGATAACACTAGAAGAAATTTATCTAGGATCATATGTTATACATGTGATGAAGTAGGACATTATGCAAGGAATGGTCCTAAGAAACCAAAGCCAACAAAGAAGAGCAACAAAAGAAGACATCATGCTCATGCTGTAGAGGATGATGAACCATCCAAGAAAAGATCCAGATATGAAAGTGAATATTCTTCAAGCGAGGATGAATATGTTTTGATCTCCGCTCTCACAGGTAACATTACTCATGGAAGTGATGACTGGCTCATCGACATTGGGGCTTCCAAACATATGACAGAATTCAAGGAATCCTTTGTGAGATTGTCAGAACATGAATCACCTCACAAGGTGAAGCTAGGAGATGACTACCAATATCCAATAAAAGGTAGTGGGGAATATTTCTATAAGCTAGACTCTGGAAAGTATCTAACAATGAAAGAAGTATTGTTTGTGACAGGACTCAAGAACAACCTTCTTTCCATATCAGCATTAGATGCAAAATGAATGCGGGTTGCATTCATAGATGGTCAAGTCATCATGTGGCCAAAAGGAAAGACTATCGATGATGCGGTAGTGATTGGAGAACAAGAAGGAGGATTGTACAAATTGAATGGCCATCCAGAACAAGCCTTGGTCCATGACACAGTAGAGCCAAGTGAACTTTGGCATAGAAGGCTTTCACATGTGCATTACAGAGCACTACCTATTGCAAGCAAATTTGTCGAAGGTCTTCTAGAAATCCAAGCAAAACATGATGGGGTCTGCAAAGGATGTGCGAAAGGAAAGAATACAAAGAAGACATTTCCAAGTAGTGAAAGCAAAGCAAAAGGAATCTTGGAAATCATCCACTCCGATGTATGCGGTCCTATGTCATCAAACTCACTAAGAGGGTATGCATATTATGTTTCTTTTATTGATGACTTTTCTAGGAAGACATGGGTTTACTTCATGAAGAACAAATACGAAGTATTCAACAAATTCAAGGAATTTAAAGTTTTGATCGAGAACCATACTGAAAAGAAGATCAAGACCATTCGATCAGATAATGGCGGAGAATTCACTTCAAATGAATTCAAAGAGCTATGCAAATAATCAGGGATTAAGAGGGAGTTGTCCACTCCTTATAATCCACAACAGAATGTGATTGCAGAATGGAAGAACAGAACTATCATGGAAGCTGCAAAAGCAATGCTTAATGATCAAGACCTTCCTATGCATATTTGGGTGGAAGCTGCCAGAATAGTAGTGTATGTACAGAACCGTACTCCACATAGAGTACTCGAGAACAAGACTCCTGAAGAAGTATTCTCTGGTAAGAAACTAGAAGTTAGCCATCTCAGAATATTCAGCTATCATGTGTACATACACATCCCAAGAGAGAAGAGAACAAAATTAGATCCTTCAGGAAAGAAGGGTATATTTGTGGGATACTCTGAAAGCTCAAAGGCTTATAGAATATATTTCCCAGTATACAAGAATATTGGCATCAGCATTGATGTGACATTTGATGAAGACACAACTTACAACAAATCCAGAAAGAGACCTGCTAAAGAACCTGAAGAAGCAGAAGCATCCAGAATTCATGATACAACCATGAATGAAGAAGCTCAAGAAGAAGATCAAGAATTTGAAGAACCACAAAGACCTGTAGATCCACCTCTGGAGAAGAATCCTCATAAGAGGAATCCTGCTTGGGTACAAGAACTTATCCAAGGTGCAGAAAGATATGGGGCTCCAGAAGAGAATCACAGAGAAAAAAAGAGGACCAGATCTTGTTCCGGGTATGTAGCTTTACTATGTGATTTCATTGATAAGGAACCTTCCAGTTATGAAGAAGCAGCAGAACGGAAAGAATGGAAGGATGCTATGATCGAAGAGTATCATTCGATCATGAAGAATGATGTTTGGTATGTTGTTTGAGGACCAAAAGGGAATTCAGTTGTAACTTCCAAATGGATATACAAGATCAAGCATGTTGCAGACGGTAGCATTGAAAAATATAAGGCAAGATTTGTGGCTCGGGAAGAAGGAATAGATTATGAAGAAACCTTTGCACCTGTAGCCAGATACACTTCCATCATATCAGTACTTGCTCTGGCCGCAGTGATGAAATGGAAGATACACCAAATGGATGTCAAGACTGCTTTCTTGAATGGTGTAGTGGAAGAGGAAGTGTATGTAGAACAACCACTCGGTTTTGAGACACATGACAGGGAGTCTCATGTGTGTAGATTGAATAAATCCCTGTATGGTTTGAAATAGGCACCCAGGACATGGTACGGCAGAATTGATAGCTTTCTATCCAGTTTGGGCTTTACCAAGAGTAAAGCAGATTCCAACCTTTACTACAAGGTTGAAGATGGAAACCCGGTGATGCTACTACTATATGTAGATGATCTGTTTGTGATAGGTAGGGATGGGTTGATTGCTGACAGGAAGAGAAAGCTTGCTGCCGAGTTCCAAATGAAGCACTTGGGTATGATGCATTACTTTCTAGGTATGGAGGTGTGGCAAAGTGCAGATGGAATCTTCCTTGGACAAGGGAAGTATGCAGTAGAGATCCTAAAGAGGTTTGGGATGATGGACTGCAAGGTCATGGCCACACCTATGGCATCAAACCTGAAGCTATTGAGTGATGCTTCATCATATTCGGTTGATGCTACGATGTATCGTCAAATGATTGGGTCCTTGATGTACCTGACGAACACAAGACCAAACATTTGCTTTGCTGTGAACACCTTGAGCCAGTTCTTGACAAATCCGAGAAATGTTCACTTGATTGTTGCAAAGCATATTCTGAGGTACCTAAGGGGTACAGTTGATTATGGGCTCAAGTACGATGTGAATCAAAAGATTAACCTGGAGGTTTATGTTGATTTAGATTGGGAAGGAAATTCCATCGATAGGAAGAGAATTTCAGGGTGTTGCTTTAGTATGGGATCAGGTGTGATCTCTTGGTTTAGCAGGAAGCAATCCTGTGTGGCACTGAGTATAGCTGAAGTAGAGTATGTCGCAGCTTGTTCAGCTAGTTGTGAGGTAGTATGGCTACAGAAGCTACTGTCTGATTTATTTGATCTTCGAATGGATGCTACTTGTATACATTGTGACAACTAGAGTTGCGTGAAGTTGTCAGAGAATCCAGTGTTCCATGACAAGTCGAAGCATATCAAGATCAAGTATCACTATATCATGGATATGGTGCAGAGGGGAGCAGTGAAGCTCTAGTATGTTGCGATGGAGGAACAAATAGCTGATGTGTTGAAAAAGCCATTAGCCAGGGTGAAGTTTGAATACTTCAAGGAGAAGCTTGGTGTTCACCAAATCGAGGTTTCCTCCAAGGGAAAGTGATGAGTCCCATAGCCATTCTGACATGGTGAGAGGATTGGTTCCTTCCATGGTCAGATGTAAGGGCTAAGCCATTCTGTTATGGTGAGAGGATTGGTTCCTTCCATGACATATATGAGTGCTGAGATCCATAGCCATTCTGATGAGCAGGTCAGTTGTAAGGCCTGATCCATTCTGTCATGCTGAGAGGATTTGGCTCCTTCCATGCCAGATGTGAGTGATGGCCATTCTGTTGAGAAGGACAGATGTAAGGGCTACCACCATTCTGACGAGTAGTTCAGATGTAAGGGCTGAGCCATTCTGTCATGGCTAAAGGATTAGGTTCCTCCCATGTCAGATGTGAGTGATGTCCATTCTGTCGAGAAGGACAGATGTAAGGGCTACTGCCACTCTCTAGGAGAGTGGAGGCACCTGGTCTATTACCAAGTAGCTCAGTCTAGTACTAGGGGCCATTCTGACGAGGGTGTAGGATTTGGTTCCTACCAGGTCAGATGTGAGTGCATGCCATTCTAACGAGGGTGTAGGATTTGGTTCCTACCAGGTCAGACGTGAGTGTTGTTCCTTTCTGACGAATAGGTCAGATGTGAGTGCTATCCATTCTGGTGTAGGATGATCTCCTACATAGATATAAGGGCTACCACCTTTCTAATGAGTAGGTCAGATGTGAGTGATGGCCATTGTGATGTGACTATAGGATTAGGTCATATATGATTAGATATAAGGGCTACCGCCTTTCTGACGAGGGTGTAGGATTTGGATCCTACCAAGCCATATGTGAGTGCTAGCCATTCTGACGGATAGGTCAGATATAAGGGCTACCAAAGACCTATGAGGAGGTAGGCCTACAACTAGCATGAAAGAAGGCTGGCTCTGTAGAAATTCCTGTGACAAGAAGAATCATGAGATAGCACACATGATGATGACCAGATGAGATCCAGATCGAGCTATGATCCAGATCCAGTTATGATGACTCCGAGAGATATAGATCGAGTGCTAATACAGATCTAGCAGTGATGATCTAGATTGAGTGATGATCCAAATCCAGTCCAGTGATGATGATCCAGATCGAGTGATGATCTAGATCCAGTCCAGTGATGATGATCCAGATCCAGTGATGATGATCGAGTATGATTTAGTGATGATGATCCAGATCCAATGATGATCTAGATCCAGAAAAGAAGATGGCATGAAGATGAAGAAGACTTGAAGATGAAGATGACAAGATGATCCAGTTGATACATAGAAGAATACCAGTGCTAAAAATTGTGTCGAAAGAATACCTTCCTAGTTAAGAGGCAGTGTTGATGTATTTGTAACTTCGGAATGTATTCATCTATGTATCTTATGTATTGTAACCCGATGTTTATTTCGGGATGTATCTATAATGTAATTGAGTCATGTTTTCATGCCCCGATGTTCTGATCGGGAGGATCTATAATGTAAACAAGTCATGTCAAGTCATAGTGGGTAACCCTCCAATTGTCTAAGGGTTAAAGTCCCCGCAGTTCTGGGGCACTAGGGTTATTAGACTCTCCTAGTAGAGGTCGGCCCTGGTAGGGTTTTAGTCATGCTGGGATTAGTATAAATAGAGAGCTGGAGTCTCTATTTGATACACAACTCATACACACTCAAGTGTAGCGCATAGTTGAGGAAGGAGAAGACACTGGGGCTAGACAAGAAGAAGAGTACTGTTGCCGGGAATGCATCTTACTATTTTGGGGTTTTCCCTTTTGTGCTGATTCCATCTCTGAGGAAGTTGTGGGGTTTTCTCCTTTGTGGTTTCCCCGAGGAAAAACACTGTGTTCATTGTCTCTTGTGTTTGATTGTTGTACTTGTTATTCTCTCAGTTAAAGATCCTAATAATGCTAGCTTAATGTTGAAAAAACTAACACTGCAATATTTCAGCCTTTCAGTCCACTGTTCAGCGGCGCTTTTCCCTTTGGCTGATAGAGCGTCAATTTATCCCAGGGCACATTTTCTCTTTTTGACCGGAACATCGACACCGCCTTCTCCTTTGACTAAAAAAGCGACGTCGATGCCGGTGTGCAGAAGGCTAGGAGCGTCATGACATCCTAGGATGCCCTGGTGCAATACCCTTTAGCGCGCCGAGGTAGGTCTTCAAAAAACTGCCTGTTCAAGAAAATTTTGTTCAAAATTTGTAAACTATCCTGTTCTCTGAAGTTTTTCAGTGTTGCTTGCTTGCTGTCTGATTTATGGTTTTTGTGAGTCTGATTCTCTATTTGAGCTCAAATCCAAAAATTATATGTTTTGCATTGTCATAAACGAAAGTGGAAACATAGTTCAACTTTGGTTTTTTTAGTAAAGTGTCTGAAAAAAATATTTTGAAAAGAAAGCCTATAGCCTCTTCCTACAAGATTAGTTTCTTTTTTAGAAAAGACTGCTTTGTGTGCCTCATATTTTCTAGAAAAATACAAAAAGAATCATATTAATTTCCTCTTGTTTAGGCTTGCAAAAATTGTTTGTTTTCCATTTGCATGAGTGATTTAGAAGGATAAGTCTTTTTGACATTGTAGCAAAAGTTAGTTTTGCATGCACGTTAGAGGCCTAGTTTTCTTTCTTGGATTTTCATAAACTTTAGAGTGCTTGTTTGAAAGAGTTTTTTGTGTTTGAAAGAAATTTCTTTGCATTCTTTATTGGTTCTTGTTTTGATTGTTGAAAACAACTTTCTTTCAGTATATTGTTGAAAAGAAAAGAAAGAGGTTTCTTCCTTACCCTAGTTAGTTCTCATTGAAGTCAAAAAGTGCATTTACATTTAGATTAATTTGCATGATTGGAGATAACATTTCACAAACATTCACCTAATCGTCCAGATAAAATTAACAGTAGCTTTAGGTCTATAAATTGTATAGAAATTTGAGTGATAGGTTAGTGACATGTTCGGGCGTCGTTAAGCGTAGGAGCTATTGTTACTTGTTTGCACTACAACCCGGGACTCGCGTGGTTCTTCCATGTACCATCGATATATCGAATGTCCTTTCATGTACCCTTGAGGTATATAGAAAGGTACTTCACATAATCGATTGTATATCGGAAGGCCCCTTGTGAACGGTTGTGCATTACATAGCACTACTACTGATTTGAGCTTCCATGTACCTTGCGTATATTGAGAGACCCCACTAGGATACCCTGACCATCTGAGAAAAACCCTTTGGTCATCTTGTGTGGAGCAATACACAAAAAACAGCATTCAGGGAGACTAGTACGCACATACCCCTGAGGTATATCGTGAGTTGCACCTACTTGACAATCCTGGTGAGAGACCTACTATTCTGAACTATCCTATCACTTAAGTCTGCTTGTGACCTTTAGCTCTGCATAGGTTTTGCTTGTGTGATTTTCTCCTCTTTTGACCTAGATTAGGTAACTTCGGCCACCACAATGGCTGAGCAACTTGTGAGACGTCAATCTCATAGATTGTAGGGTTTACCTCCTGAATCTCCTCCTACCGTGGAAGGACAAGAAGGGGTAACCATGGAACAACCAGCTTCTACTAATGTTCCCCTAGGAACGGCCTTAGCTAGTGAAACCAAAGAATATTTCACTTTTTTTACAAATCCTTTGGTTCAACTATCTCGTGCAGCTGATGCTTCTGTGCATTCACCATTGGAAGGTCGTGTCGATAGTCCTACTCCACCAGTTTATGGGTCGGATGCTCCTTTTTGGAGGACTTCTATGGGTCAAGCTATTACTGAATTCAGGATTATTAAACCTTCACCAGGGAACCCTCCTTTAGGAGAAGAGGAACATAGAAGAATTAATGCATGTCTCGATCGAGCTCGTAACTTTTTCAAGAGAGTAGAAAGAATCATTCCTCCACCTATGTCTCGTTATGAAACTATGCCGGCTCGTTTACCCTATAATACAGACCCTTGGCCTATAGCTGAAATTAAATCTTCTTTTGAAGGTCGTCCAACCTATGGTGAGACTTCTTGCAACCCATGGCCCGAGGGATATCGTTCACTAGCTCAAGTGTTATGTCCTATTGAAGAAGTTCCATTTCAAGGTAATCCAGGTCCAAATGAAAATCCTACAGTCTCACATCCTGGCCCTGTTACAAGGCCTTCCATATTAGCCATGGTTGGGGGGAAATCCACAAATCAAGTAATGTTAGCACATTCTAAAGTCAGGGGGAAAACCTCAGCACGAGTTACGTCATCTATTAGTGGAATTATTTCTAGTTCATGACAATTTATAGCTATAGCTCAACATGCAGTAGTTATCCCTCCTACCAATACCAATGGCATCCCCCCCTCATCTAGTTCAGGCCAACCCTTAGGGGTGCAACCTGTTAATAATCCAGCTTCTTGGGGATATACATATCCAGGAACTCAACCCCCTACGGCTAATCAAGTTTATCAACAACCACAACTAGTGGCTATTTATCCTGGAATTCCCTACCCTAGGAATGCTTTTTTACCTTGGGTACAACCCAATTGGTCCAATGTCCCATCATATGGAGGAGCTTTTATTAATACTGCTGGAGGATATGGTGGACCACCGCAAGGACCTGGAGGACCCGGAGGTCCTGGAGGTTATGGAGGACCTGGTGGACCATTTGGAGGACCACCACCCGAAGGCCCACCATCACCACCTGGAGGTGGAGGACCACCAGCTAGAGAACCACCACCTTCCAGAGGACCCCCTCCCTCAGGTGGCCCACCTCCTCATGGAAATTCTGGAAATCAACAACCTTTTAAAGAAAGCTTCGGGGGCATCATCAATACCCATCTATCAATCTGCATTTGGTCCTACTAGTCAGCAAATTCCATACCAGTACTACCAATATCCATAACCAAACCAACAACTGCCATTTCTATATACTTTAGATCT
This sequence comes from Pseudotsuga menziesii, assembly GCA_001517045.1. NCBI lineage: Eukaryota > Viridiplantae > Streptophyta > Pinopsida > Pinales > Pinaceae > Pseudotsuga > Pseudotsuga menziesii. The sequence continues at coordinate 553,693 of LPNX011168163.1, forward strand.
ACCAGATTTGTCAAGATCGATAAATTACCCCATCCATCATGACCCCTCTTAGCCTACCATTCCTATAAAGATGCCTTCTGATATACCCAATTTTGATGGTAAACCCGGTGAACATCCAAAAAACCATGTGTTGACATTTCACTTATGGTGTTCATCCAATTATTTAATGGACGGCTCAATTAGTCTATGGCTTTTTCAAAGAACCCTCACTGGTATTGCCGCAAAGTGGTGCATCGAGTTACCATAGCACTCTTTTTGGGATTTCAATTCCTTAGCAATGGCATTTTTAACACACTTTAAATTTCCAATCCGATATGAAACAGGTACAAACCTTCTCACCTCACTTCGACAAACCACATCAACTCACATCTCTGACCATAACCATGAATGGAGAAGAAGACGAAGGTTAATTAAGGCCCCTATTCCTGATCAGTTGCTCACTGATTAGTTTACAAAGTCTTTACTTCCACCTATTGCTACAGATGTTGCCATGGGAGGCGTTGTTACTGAGGAGCAAGCTATTATCCGTGCTCAGTATCTAGACTTGGTCTATTCCTAGTCAAGTACTCTCTATGATCTGATTCCCCATGTTCCTCGACCCACAACAAATCCATGAAGAACCGCAATTGAACCACCTGTTGATGGCATACTCGGTTCATTTCAAACACAAATAGCGGCAAAATCTTATAAGAAACAAAATCAAACTGCCACTCCTTCAAATAAACCAGCACCATCTACCAAACATGCACCCTCTCCTGTTGCTTCTGCCGAAGTAAACACGATCCAATCAAATGAATCTTCATGCGAAAAGAAGAAAGGAAAAAATAAGTCTAAAAAACCTGATAATCAATAGGAAGGAAACAAAACACAAAACTCGGATGTTGATTCAAAAAGTAAGAGATAGGTAAAATATACTTGTTTAATCTACGGAGGTGACCATTTTACAAAATAATTTCCTCACCGTGAGGAAGTCAGTAACTTTTTGAAAACTTCACCCACCCCAGCAGTCTTGAAAGATCCTTTCCCTTCCCAACGGTAGTTAATTGATCATAATTCATTGAACGGAACTTCTTCATCCAATGATGAAGTTCAAATGATGTCTAGTGAAACGGTTAATTTAAACATAATATCACATAGTTATGACCCTCCTCCGGAAAAGAAACCTGATGATGTTCCATCTGAAAAACCCTCAGCTTCCACACCTCCTCCTAATAATGGTCTTCACATTGAAAGACCTATTCCAGAAGCAATTTTCCACCCACCAAAGAGTACTCTATGTAAGTCCATAATCAATCCTAACGCTCATACTGCCCAATATTATAATATTGTCAAAGATTTGGCCCAAGCACCCTGTGCTATGTTGTATTTATAGGTACTTCAAACCTACCCAACTCAATGAAAAAACTTGCTTGCTGCCCCTGGAACCATGGATCCTGAGAATAGTAATATCATCACTTTCAAACTGGATGATTTCAAGATGAGACTCTCACATCAGTTAGCTTTCCATATCGCTACCAAGATTGCTGGAAAGACTATCCATCGTATCGTTTTAGACGAGGGTGCCTCTACATCAGTTATGTCTTTATCTTGCTGGAGAGCCATTGGTTCTCCGGAAATCAACCATTAACCTACCACCCTTAAGGCTTTTGATGGTCACGGCTTTCAACCCTATGGATTACTACCTGCCATCCATGTTGAACTGGGGGGTAAGTCAGTCTCCATTCACATTGAAGTCTTCGACGCTCCTTTGGATTACAACTTACTCCTAGGTCATAACTAGTTTTATGCTATGCAAGTTATAGCATCGACTGTTTTTCGGATCGTCCAGTTCCCATTCCAAGGAAAGATCGCTATTATTGATCAATTAGTTTTCATCACACCTAGTGACATTACAAATGATGAAAATAGCGTTCCGCTCCTAAATACCCATAGTATAAGGACATTGGAGTAGGCCTTATCAAAGACTCTTCACTAATGGGAGTCTTTCCCTCGTCTGATCCTCCTCCTACTTCGCAAACTGCATCTATTAACATGATTTATACCTCTCATGCAGACAAAGGAAAAGCAATTGCTAATGAATCAACATCCTTTTCCCCTTTCGAAGAAATTTACAATGCAATCCAAGCTACTAGTGACCCCCCCATCAATGATCATTTGTTGGTGGCCTCAGACCGCTATCACGTGCCATACTGGATCGAAACCCCCCCCATCTCTAGATTATATTCCACACACACTTCCTACAGACAAATCTATTATGGAATTTATTTTGTTAGAGGGGATGCCTTGGGAAGATTATCATCATAGATCTTCTTTCCTCCCCCCTTGCCATACTGTAGAAGAACACTTCACCTCCACGGTTTCATCTAATATAGTCCTCAACCCTCAGTCTCCGATCCTCACTCGTAGTGTCGATTCTGAACGAAATTTGTGTAACATTACAAAAACCATACCTATAGACATATCGATGAAACCAAGTATTTCCGAGAACATTTTCATAGTTCAAAACTCTTCACCTGAAGAAGTTCAAACATACATTGCCCTTTTCAAGGAGTTTCGAGATGTCTTCGCATGGACATATGAATAAATGCCAAGGATTTATCCCTCTATCATTTTTCATGAGATAAAAAATTATCCTGATGCCAAGCCAGTCCATCAGAAAGTATGATAGGTCCATCCAAGAAAAGCGACTGCTATTAAAGAATAAGTTGAGAAACTTATGAAGGCTGGTTTCATTTACCCCGTACCATTAACTGAATGGGTGTCCAACATAGTCCCTGTGAAAAAAAAAAAGGGCACTATTAGGGTTTGTATCGATTTTAGGGATTTGAATTGAGCTTGTCCAAAATACAACTTTTCGACTCCCTATATTGATCAGATAACCATAACTATGCCGAAAGTGATATTTTTTCCTTTATGGATGGATTTTTTGGCTATAATCAGTTTAAGATTCTCCCATCATACCAACACAAGACAGCATTTATTTTCCCTTGACAGACTTTTGCTTATCATAAACTGCCTTTCGGTTTAAATAACACTGGCATGACATTCCAACGTGCCATGTCCTATGCTTTTCATGACATTAAACATGTTGTGGAACCTTATCTTGACGACCTGCCTACTCATTCCAAGCAGCAAGCTATTCATGTCGATCATCTGAAAGTTGTATTTCTTTGATGTCGTCATTTTAATATTCGTCTAAATCCCCATAAATTTGTTTTTTTTGTAGAAGTTGGTCGACTTCTTGGCTTTATTGTTTCCAAAGATGGCATCCGTATAGATCCCTTGAAAATTGAAGCTATCTTAGCCCTACCTGCTCCCACGAACGTAACTGAACTCCAAAGTTTGCAAGGGAAGGCAAACTTTCTACTTCGTTTCGTCTCCAATTATGCAGAAAGGACACATGGTTTCATGAGGTTGCTCAAGAAAGATACCCCTTCGTCTGGGATGATTTTGCGCAACACGTGTTTGATAATCTCAAACATGCACCAGTATTGCAACCACCTAATTATGCTAAAGATTATTCCTTGTATGTGGTTGCATCCTTGTCTACCATAGACATGGCCCTTGTTAAAACAGATGAACACGACCATGAACATGTGATTTTTTACGCAAGAAAAATTCTTCTAGACTCTGAAACCCGATACTCACATGTGGAGAAACTCGCTCTGGCCACGGTTATCGCGGTCTAGAAGTTTCGTCATTATATCTTGCTCCGCACCACCACTGTTTACATAGATTCCAACCCCATGCCCTACGTTCTTACACGGCAAGTGCTTGGGGGAAAATAGTCACGTTGGATTGTGATTCTCCATGAATTTGAGTTAGAATTCGCTAAAAGCACTTCTAAGAAGTCTTTTGTTTTCGCAGAGCTTATATGCGACCTTCCTCGTACTATAGAGAATACAGAGCCCTTTGATTCATTTCTCGATGAATCATTGTTTCTTATTAGTGTGACTGATCCATGGTATGGAGATATCATTTTGTATCTCCAAACCTTACGATACCAGCCCACTGCTTCTCAAGATTAGCGTCGTCGCATTCGCCACCAGGACAAAAGTTATCTTATCTTGAATGATACCCTATATCGCCGTGGCGTTGACTGCATCTTACGATGTTGCCTTACAGGTGAGGATGCTGAGATCATTTTAAATGATTGCCATGCTGGAGCTTGTGGCAGTCATCTCTCTCGTTTGGCTACTGCCCAGAAAATATTCCATGCAGGGTATTTCTAGCCCTCTATTTTCAAAGATTGCATTGAAACAATCAAGAAATTCCCACCATGTCAAATGTTTACTTCCAAGAAATGCACACATCCAGCTCCACTCCATCTCGTTGTAGCAATTAGCCCCTTTGCAAAATGGGGCATAGACTCTGTGCACTGTAAACCTACCTCAGCCAGGGGGCATGGCTACATTATCGTGGTTGTGGACTATTTTACAAAATGGGATGAGGTAATGCCCACATATACCGAAGACGGTAAGACTGCTGCACTATTCTTATTCAACCTTATCATTACGAGATTCAGGGTTCCTAGGGCCATCGTGACCGATCATGGATCACATTTTCAGAACAAAATGATGGTAGAGCTCAGTGTAAAATTAGGGTTTCATCACGATAACTCTACACTGTACTATCCTCAGGCCAACGGCCAGGTTGAGGCTATAAACAAAGTATTAAAAACAATGCTTCAGCAGATGGTAGGGAAAGCCAAGTCAAACTGGAATTTACAGCTTTTCTTTGCACTCTAGGCCTATAAGACTACTATTAAAACTTCCACCAGATTTACACCTTTCCAATTAGTATACGTGTTGGAAGCTACTCTCTCGATAGAGTGTGAAATCCCTTATTTAAAGCTTGTTGTGGAACTATTACCCAACACCACTATAGACGAAAAAAGATTCTTGTATCTAAACAAACTTGATGAAACTCGACACGATGTTGCCTTAGCTAATGAGGCACATAAACGAAGAATGAAAGTTCAATATGAAAGGACTGTCCAACCTCGTTCCTTCAATGAAGGAGATCTAGTCTTGACCTATGACTAGAAGCATGACAAGTTGGGGGCATGAAAATTTGAGTCTATGTGGCATGGGCCCTATATTGTCAGTCATGTTTTATAGAAAGGGGCATATGAATTGGTTGATTATGATGGGATACCTTTGGGAGAGCCCCGGAATGGGCTCTACCTCAAAAGATACTATTCCTAGGTCATCTAGCATAGGGTCTTTGTAAATATTGTTTATAGTTTGTTGTGTGTCTTAGCTTTGAGAAGTGTGTCTTTTGTGTGATTCAAAATGTGTTTTTTTCATAAAAACCCTACTTATGCATGTCTTTTGTCTGATGGACATATGACTTCCTTCATTGGTTTTGCTGATGGTGCTCATCAATATACACTTAACCTTGCATCAGTAGCTTGAGTACTGTACTCTCCTACAAGTGAGCTGGTGAGTTCAGGGAGTATTCTTTTAGGTCCCTCTACCAACAATCTAGCGAAATATCAAGCCGTGATTGGATTGTTGATGGAAGCCCTAGCTAATGATGTAAGGGAAATTAGGGTTTACCTAGACTCTGAACAAGTTGTCCAACAACTTAATCGAGTCTACACCGTTCGAAATCCCATGCTTCTTCGTACTTTTTGAAGAGTGAGGTTGTTAGAGAGGCCTTTTGAGCAAGTTACATATCAACACATTCCAAGACATTTAAATGTTGTGGCAGATTCCCTAGCTAACTATGTCTTAGATTGGCATATTGCTCATTTTTAAAAGTCCATTTGAAACATAAACAACACATGTAAATTCATAAGTAGATAATCATTTCATACATCACATTTTCCGCACACACAACTGTCAATATAATAGTTTGTCATATGTATGTATAAAAAGTTGTAGCTCCGAGATACAAAATTTAGGCTGAAGCATCTCTAGCTTTTAGTGCCCGTTCAGGACCATAAAAATTTCATAATACATATACATAGGGAAAAATCTAAAGCTTCGAAGCTTTCAGTAATACATATACAAAAATGAAAATCAAGGCAGGCTAATCCTCATGATGCTCATGGTATCATGCAATGGCTTGGGCCACTCTGTGGAGTAGCCTAGAGAACCGTCCAGAGACACCTCCAGTATGGCACTGATAACGCCTAGGTACCTCATCAGTAGTCATGTCAGGAATGCCCACATTCAAGTGCTGTATGTTCTCCTCAAGATCTCTGAGCTCTTCATCAGCTTCGAAGTGGTATAGCATCATATCCCTGGTACTTGCTCACCTAGCAATAGGTGACATCCCTGCTGGACGGACAGATCCAATGTCTGTATGAAAACATTTTCATCTCAGTACTACAAAAATAAAAATGAAATAAAATACAAAATTTTAAAAATACAAGTGGATAATGTCTTTTCTTACCTCGATCATCCCATACTTCTACCTTAGGTAGAGCTATCTTTGGGTCATCACGGAAGTCTACCCCTTTATAGGCATAAACCTCCACCATAAGTAACTGTTTTCTCAACTAGTGAAAGAATCCTGACCCATGGCTAACTTTGGGCCCTCCACCTCCAAGGCGAGGCATGGTTGTAACCCATGCAAGCATCTTCGGATCCTTAGGCTCAAGCCTAGTAATGGTCACCTATGGTCTCATGTGAGGTACCCGTTGTAAGATAAAGGACACTACCACTGCTCCATATCCAAATTGCTTCAGCGTTCCTCTTTTGCACTTGTTTAATTGACTCTTCAGACATACCAGCATGCCTTCACACTAGTTGAATACAGTGGGCTCCATGCACTACAAAGCATATAGCATATGTGATCTGCTAGTAAGGTGGGCAGCCCTAGTATTTGCCACATTGCCGATAGTGTACACCACTGTCCTCAAGGGAAGATCTATTAGAGACTTGATCTATAGCTTCCCTAATTGGGAATATGTACCAAGTGAGCAAGGCTGATCAATAATATCATTGAAGGAGCCTTCCCCTCCTCGTGCTCCAGATAGAACTACTGGGCTTCCCCTCATAGACAAACCAGTCAGAAAATAAATATCCTCAACCTATATAGGTAGGATATGGACTCCCACTACAAAATGCTCTTGGTTGGGATCCCACATGTCTATGATGTACTCTAGTAATCAGACATGTGCTTTCATTCCAAGTATCCGAAAATACTTTATAAGCCCGCAGTTCCGTAGAGCCTCAATACTGGCTGGATCATTAGAAGCCTAGTTGTCTGGGACTTCATGTTCCCTTTCCTTCCAATTTACCATGATGTACCTGTAACATGCAAATTTTGTAATTAGAAAATATATCATGGCTAAAAGAAAGAAACACAAATGAAATGAAAAATTGCAAAGCAAGAAGAAAACACGGAAAATTTGTTTTTTGGTGGATTAGGGTTTTGTTTTCTTTCTTTTTCTTCATGCAACGCTGCTAGCCTCACCCACAGAGCACTACGGCGCTATTTCCTATGGCTTGCAGAGCGTCAGGCGCCTGTCTGCTATGGACAGAGCACCTACGGCGCCTCTGTCCCAGCTTGACAGAGCGTCGTCGAGGGCTCTACCCGATGGCCAAAGACCCTACGGGAAGAAAACAAAATTGCCTTCTAATACGACTAGAAACCTCTATTGGGATGGTTAATCCCCTACCCTACCATTGCAAAAGATAAATCTACCTTTTATCTTTCCTTTTAAAGTATGGTTATGGCATTCCCTTTTATGTCATACAAATCTTTAATAGTTATGTTATTTTCCTACATCTTTGATTATATACCAACCCAGTTTTTATTTTGATTTTATTGAATAGTATATTTTTAAAAAGATTTCTTTAAGCTTGAACCCCTGTAGTCTAGGTTCAACTTTAGGGATAACATCTTATGGCGCCATTGCAGGGGACGGAGGAGTGAATATATCTTCCCCGGGAAAGAAATATGACAACGATTAGATCCAGCTCTTGATGGTGGACAGGAGCAGGACACTAGTTTGACTACATATTTATTCACTAGGCGACTCCATGTTTGAAGAATCCAGAGGCAATTTTACAATTCCAAGATGTCAAAGGGTTTTAATACTATGTTGGCACAAAGATTTGCTCCGCTTAATTTCTTAGTTGTTCCTGGCTTTCCAAATACAGTACCTACCATGGACGAATGGGGAGATTTTCTTCCACAATTCAGAGAAAAGGAAGAAGACAATCCGGCACATCATGTAATTAAATTTCATCAATGCATGGATTAGCTTAGTATACATCATGAAGATGTATTGATGAAAATGTTTATGTATTCATTAGATGGTTGTGCGAGACAATGGTACAGAACTCTTCCTGCTTCTAGTGTTTCCTCTTTGAAATATTTTCATGATGATTTTTATTCATATTGTAAGAGGATTTACCTAGCTGAGTGTCTTTTTGACCAATGTTGTAGGGGATATGCATTATATATCTAGGGTTTAGTAGTAGATTCTTCCAGTAGTAAAGATGAAGCTGGTGGTTATGCTATGAATAAGGAAGAAGATTTATTATCTTCCTCTAATTCTATTTTACAACAAGAAATTTTTCAAAATTCTGATATTAAAGTTGATGATAGCATCATAGAACAAAAATCTTCATCTTTAGAAATCGATCAGAATGCCCCATTTTATGATGAAGACATTGAATTTCTAGATTGGGATCAGCATCAACCGATTCACTGTGAGGATATGCCAATCTATGATGAGTATTCAGATGAAGAAGAGCAGATCCCTACATCACCTTTTGTTGATTTGAGGAGCAACCAACAGATGTATGACAACTATGAATCAAATTTTGATGAAGAACAACATTGTGTGGAAATCAACCATCCTGAATCCCTAGAAAACATTGAGCAGCCATATTTGCAATTCAATTTGCAGGTAGCTGAAAGTGGCAGCCATTATGAGGAAGAGGATATACAGAGATATTTTGATCTTCAACTTAAACAGCAGCAAGAGGTATTTATTTATAGCTTCATTGATCTGTTTGTTGATTATATGGAGTATTTGAGCAGATCAAATGTCAGATTGTTTTTGTCAAATGAAGGTTGGCTTTTCCCTTCTTTTGAAATGAATTTTGATATTCCATGGGCTCCTTTATTCATCATCTCCAGATCAGAAGTTTTACCAGTTAGTCAAATATTTGTATGGCTTCATTGGAAGCATGATTTTACCTAATCAAAAGAAAGCAGATGATTAGAATGGGAGCTGTAAATAAATAAGCTTGATGCTTCAAGAATTTCCTTAAGTTTCTACAGTGTGATCAAATTGTTGTGAGAAGATCATTTCAATTTGCAGAGTAGTTTAAAGATTCAGCCAGTAGTTTGTTTTCAAGCTTTTTAAGTAGCAGAGATTTGTGATGAAGACTCCAGCCCAATGAAATGGAAAGGCACTTGGTCTAATTTTTCTTGGCAGCTCACAAGGAGAATTCCATCTCCAGACAAAGCCAGATGTTGTCATTAGATCTACTCCAACAAAATTTATAAATTTCTAGCAGCACACAAGAAGGTTTCATCCAAGGTGGCCTTCAATTGATCCCACAGGTTAAATTCAAAAGCTTATGCTCTGTCCAAGAATTTGTGAAAATGACAAAATTGCCAGTAAGAATATACTTCAATTCAGAGGTATAGAAGAGATCGCCCAGGTGTTTAATTCATGTGTTCGAAATTTGGTGAGAAACCAAAATCTTGAAAGAGAACCATGCTAATTGTATGTTGAAGGGAAGCGTGAACCATCTGGTACTTCCAATACACATGGATTTAAATTAAATCTACAAGGAAGCATGAACACAAATGATGTAAAAATGCAGAATGGCATTATCTTACGGCAATGGCTTGGATATATTCCACGAGTAGTAGACAAAATTGAGAATATGCACATTTTCAAACAAATATTGGAACTAATGGAGCGTGAACACTCACAAGGAATGCTTTTAGGAAACATTCGCCCTTCTTGTTTTGTACTCTCATCATTAAATCGGGTAGAATTTCTTAAGTCTTCGGCAAGTCAAGTGAATCTTGAATGCTCCAAAGATACAATTTTCCCTTCTACTAACCCCATAGATCACTTGTCAAAGCCCCAACAAATGAGAAAGCGTTGCAGATAGTATTTATTAACAGGAGTTGTCCAAGGCCATGGGCATAGTGATAGATGTGATTTAATGAATAAATCAGTAAAGCTTTCTGACACAGGTTCGGGATCTTCTTGTAGAACTTCCTCTGTAGATCAAAATATTGCTCAATCCGGTGAATGTGAAGCAAATCCTAGGTCATCACGAACAGTTCCTTTTGTCTCTAAGGCAATTGGTCATCCTTTAGAAAAGTATGCTACCTTTCTTATGTCAAGAAAATATCTTCAAGACATCGGTTTTACATAGTCATGTATCTGTCAAGGAAGTAGTCCTTCCATTTGAAAAGTTTCAAGGATGTGATATGGTTCTTGGTCCTGAAATGTAAAGCACTGGAGAAGTGATGGCCATACACTTTAAAATTCCTACAACATTTGCCAAGGCACAAATCACAGCAAATCAAAAAATGCCTCTTGTAGGCACAGTGTTTTTAAGTTTAAATGATTTCACCAAACCAAGCCTCCCAGCAATTGCAAACGGATTCATTGAACTTGGTTTCACAATTGTTGCAACAACTGGCACGGCTAATTTGTTGAAAATGGAAGGAATTCTAGTGGAGAGAGTTCTGAAACTCCATGAAGGGAATCCACATGCAGGTGACATGATGACAAATGGTCAGATTCAGTTAATAGTGATTGCAAATTCAAGAAATATTGGGACAGGGTTCCAAACATCAAATTCAATATCACAAAGGTGTTGCAGTCCCTGATTCCAATTACTGATCACTTGGTTGTAGAGCAGTCCATTCGCCCTTGCTTTGTTGAGCTAAGTGAAGATCCTGATGTTGATGTAAGATACTTTTCTAGTGAAGCACTTCGGGCATGTGATCGGGACGGATTTCAAGATGATTCAATGAGAATAATTGGGGAATTTAGATCAGGGATAACAAGGATATTTGCACGAGGGTTTGACCAAGCACAGGTTACCTTCATTGTCAATTTTGAACTCCCTGTGAGAGTTTATTCTACAGATTAACTTGATTATGAAGTTTATTTGCACAAAATTGGTCGAAGTGGATGTTTTGGTCGCAAGGAAGCAACTTTTAATTGCCTGGTCACAACACAAGATGAGGAAAACATGACCAAAATTGAAAGACATTCCAGCGATATGCAACTGAGGTTTGTTGGGATAATGAAGATGATTTTGAGAATGCATAGAAAGAAGCAGTTTGAACACATGATGACTCAGAGCAAGGAGGTGTAAATGGAGAACAAAGATGCTGAGTTTGCTAGATTGCAAAAAAGATCTTTAGACTTAGAATCATAAAGCAATTAGGATATGACAGATGTCTATTTATGTTTGTATTTTGTATTACACTTGTGTTTAGACTCTTTTAAGAAGATCAACTTTTCTATTTTTGAAAGCATTCGATCCATAGAAATAGGATCTGATAACTATCTCTGGAACTGAGAGGTTTTGTATATAAGGGATAGTAACTTGATACGAAGGGGGTTACAATTGGAGATGGGAATCCGATTTTGATGTATGATGTATGACATGAAACTCTCTGCATCTTCAATACAGGTTCTGCTTTGATATGATTATGATTATGAGTTGATTTTGTATTTTATGAATTGTATATTTCTTTATGATTTATCATGTATATGGTCAATTACATTCCATTACATGATTCTTATGATAAAATATAGTATTATTTCAAATATTTAGTGACAGAGTCAGTCTCATTCCATAAATCCGTTCTTGTAGTTCCCTTGATATTGAATATTGTATTCCCTTTTATGTCATATAGATATTTAATGGTTATGTTATTTTCCTACATCTTTTATTATATACCAACCCAGTTTTTAATTTGATTTTATTGAATTATATTTTTAAAAAGATTTCTTTAAGCTTGAACACCTGTAGTCTAGGTTCAACTTTAGGGATAACAGCTACCATCATCATCGCCTATGCTCAGGTTGCGTTTGGAGATCATGTAGAGTCATGGCATGGATCCACATTGTATGTTTGGTGGTTGTGTTCCGTATTTGAGGTTGAGATACATGGATCATACTTTGTATGTTCTGTAGCTATGTCCTACCTCTCATATCAGTTATTCATGGATATACAGCGTATTGTTGGTAGCCATGACGTGGTCATCATCATAGATCTGCAATGTATTGGTCCGTAGCTATGATTGGTATGGATGAAGTCAGTTACTAGTCCTGTATGAGTTTGTCTCTTGTTTCCTCTGTATCAGACAGAAAACTTTGCAAACTATTTCACCTATCACTTCCTTCTAGCTTCATACTTTGGGCGGCATTCTGTTGTACCTATAAATCTCACATTTCTTATCAACCGCCATGAGAATTTCACTTTGCCTTTCAACCTCCCAGAAATCCTGGCTTGAGTCACCTTGGTCACTTTTTTCCTAGACCTAGAAGGGACAGCGCTTTCCTAGTTTTTGCACGGAGCGTCAGTGACGCCTGTCCCATTTGAGAAAAAGGCATTGGTTTCCCTCTTCTTTGGCAAAAACCCTAGGTCGATGCTCCTGACAGTTTTTTTAAGAGCATCAATGGTCAGTAAATGAGAAAAAAATATGTTTCTAGAAGCTTCCATATGGAAACCTCTATAGGGTTACTTCCTATATGCTTGGGAGAGGTGGAATTTGCCTTCCTCACCTATAGGGATCTCATCCTATCCTTTTTCCAAATCATCTCTTGAGTTCCAGGCCTATAAATGAAGCCTTCATGAGGAGAGTGGGGGAGGCCAAAAAAAGCATCCTTATGCTGCTAGTTTGAAGTCTGAATCAGAGGCAAAGTAGAGTTAGCTTATGGTTGGAGAGGTATTCATAGTCATACGAGAATGTAGACATTCTTGTTGAGATTGAAACCATCAACATCAATTCTTTTGGTTGTACTTCTTTCTCATACATATATTAATACAAAGACATTTCCCTTTCCTATATTTGATTGTATTGATTGTAATTAGATATTATTGGATTCCTTGATGACCAATATGAATAGTCAATTTATCATGATGCTCTCATCCCTTTTGTTTGTCTTGTGATCTATTTTGCAGGTACTAAACTATTTTGAGGACTTTTGGAGAGAAGAAAAATAGATCCAATGTTGAGGTATGTTGTATTTCATGTTAGTTGATTTGATTATTCAAGGAAAGGATATGTTGCTGTGTCTTTTTGTTCTGTAGTTCTGACTTACATTGCAGAGGAACAAGCAGTGTCCGCACTGATTGAGAATTCCTGATAACATGGAGAGTATCTATATGGATTTCATTGGAGGCTTTACAATAACCAACTGATGTCATGATCACTCATTTTTTGTAGTGGACCGATTAAGGAAAATGTGTTCTCTAATTCCTTGCAAGAAGATAATAAAGGATCATGAATGAAGCAACTAAACTATTTTTTTCTAATTTATGGGTACATTTCAAATTTATTCATTAGATTGTGTATGATTGATATTTGATATTTTTCGGTAAGTTCTGGACAACCTTATGCAAGGAAAACAATGGATACAAAGTTGAAGCATTCTACAACCTTTCATCCCAAGACTGATGGGAAAACCAAAGTAGTTAACAAAAACAATGGTACAGTTGTTGAGAGGTGACAATAGGAAACATCCTAAGGCCTAGGATGAACAGTTGTCAAACATTAAACACTCTTATAATAGGGAAGTACACTATTTCACCCCAAATCTCATTTTTCTTCATGTTATGGTGATTTTCCACATCACTATTTGATGTTTTCTATGGGAAGAATGAGAATGAGTAGGGGGTGTATGAGGATGGAAATAAGGTGAAGAGGTTCATAGACAGGATCAGACAGATTCATATAAAATTACATAATAAAATTGAGAAGAGTCAAGAAAAGTACAAACTTCACCATGACCAACATAGGATTGATCACAAACTCTGTGTTGGAGACAAAGGTTTCCTCTATCTCAGCAAAGAGCGAATGCAGGGTAAACCACTATGTGGAATCTGTTTAGATATGGACTACGAAATCGCTTAACATGTCAATTACAACACATTCAAACTGAGTATACATACATGTGAATGCATTCAGTGAAAAATGTGAATAATTTGTCTTTGTATGAATTGTTTTCTCTCTATGGGAAAGAATAAGAATAGCAAGTTTTACCAACAGTTCAATATTTTTCACCGCACTAAATTCACTTTAGGAATTAGAGGAGGATACAGTGCCATGGAACAAGGTATAAATTACTTGAAGAGGGAAGCATGAGTTATGGTAGATTTTACTCAAAAGATCATTACCAAGGAGATCAAATTGGTATGAGATAATAAAAAACCCATAAGGGTTTCCTCATCTCTTTGTAATATCTTTTGGGAACAAGAGATTCCCATTTGGAAGGTGTGATTTGAGAAGATAATAAACATAGAGACGAAATGGCATAGTAGGCTCCGTATTGACTTTCAATAGAAGGAATACCAAGTCGTGGTAATAGATCAGGGAGCAAGATCACGTGGAAACATGACCTCATGCACCAATCCCATGAAACTGTAGGCTTAATTCATAGATCTCAATCGAATAAAACCCATGGTAATAGTGTAGTAAATAAACCATGATTCCATGGTACCATCAGCGTAAAGGAGGAGCTTTTGATGTTACCATTCCCATGCACACAAGTTGAGACACAACATTTATGGAGTGGATCTATTAGTGGCATAGAGCTTACATAGATATGTTATACCATCTTGATAGGCTGCTTCAATAAGATGGGTTTCTTCTTCTCTTTTAGACCTTTCCAAATAATCCATCGTTTTTGCTAATTTTTGGAGTTTGCGTTCCATTTTCCGCCTGCCTTTCCTTAAGCTGCTCATTCAAAGCCTATTCAATAAGGGTCTGGTTTGTGAAATTTTCCTCCAAAGTGAGAAAATCATAAAAGAATAATATCACAGGTATAAGAATTCCTCTACAACCATGGTAAAATAATATCACATGTATAAGAATCCTCTAAAACAAAAAAAATCCCTAACATTTGCAAAACTTACTTAACAGAACTGTAGCATATAAAGCACATAAGTAAATGTTGCATACCCCTTCAATGGCAGTCTTTTTCCCTTTTTCCATTTCCTTCTCTCAGCTTCTTGAATAAAATATTAGGCTTATTCCAATTCTTTCTCTTCAATCTCCCTCTGAATTCTCTGCTCTTCTCTCTTTGTATACTAAGATGCAAGTCTTTTCTGTTCTGCTTCTTATGTTATTCTTTGTTGCTTCAACCTCTTGGATTCTTCTTCTCGATCCTTCACAAGACCAGTGACACCAAACAAATTTAGCACAAAACATTACCATAGAGAACCCCCAATAAACTTTGATATAAAAGGATTCCACACCAAATAAACAAAAAATGGCAACATACCACTTCGATTATTTGGCGCTCTTGCTCCTCCTTGCGCCTCGCAATCAATACTTTGTGAGCTAGAATATTTCTATGCTCTTTCTCTATGACCTCAAGAAATACTGGGAAGTGTTGAGTTATTTTCAGGACTTTCTCAACAGAAGGCAGTTGTATAAGACTTCTAGCCTTGTTTAAGCGTTTCAGAAGAATAGTTAAATGATTTCTAATCTTATCTGATTCAAGGTCCTACACAAATAAATCCACTGATTTGTTTATAATATACTCACTCCGAAAAATACTCCATGCACAGAAGTGGAATCCTCAAAATTATTAGAGGCTATAATTATTATACAAAATAATGAATCGAAAAACTCAAGTACTTTACCTGACTTCCAAAATGTACAATGCCTTTTAAATAGTCAATCTTCAACTATACAAAATTGTACTTCACATCATCCACACTAAGGCTCTCTATAACAACAAAATACAAACTAGAAAATGGCATCATCTTTGTCTTTGTGAAATTCCTTGTTCATTCGAGTCCAAAAAATGCAATAATTGGCATGTTGATCAACTGGTGCTTCAGGTCATCTTATTTCACACCGAAACATTCTTGTGAAGTTGAAGTCCCTTATTCCAGTCCACAATGCAAGAATCGGGGTACTGATCAACTCTTTCTTTAGGTATTCAAATGCTTGTTAATGTGCTTTTCCCCAATGAAATGGAACATTTCTCTTTGTCAGTTTGATGATTTGTCTTGATGGGACTGATCATGGAAAAATTCTTGGTAAACTATCTATAATATGTGACATGTCCCAAAAATGCTCCAACATGATAGACTTTTCAGGGGTTACTAACTTTATAATCACTCTGATTTTTTTTGGATGTGCCTAATATTCTTGAGCTCATTACATGCCCTAGTAATTTTCCATTATCAGCGAGAAAGACACTACTATGGATTCAGGGTAACACAATCTTTTCTGCAAGTTTCCATACATTTGTTTAACTCTGTCTTCTTCTCTACAAATTCAAATATTTCAGTCATTTAATTCCAGTCACCAATTTTTCCAAAGAGATGCCTGATAACGTTTTGAATGCTGGCAGGTGCATTACATAATCCAAAGATTTTTTGTATAGGCACGAGTTACATGGTCCATATAATAAATGTTTTTCTATGCATTTCTTCTTTTGTGATACTGATTTGATTATACTAAGACATTTAAAACGGAATGTATTTCATGGCTTGCTATTTCTTCCAAAATCCGGTTGGTGATATGCTTCAGGAATGGATCCTTTTTAATCATTGAATTTTGTTTTCTTAAGTTAAAACATTATGCCATTGTTTTTATAGCCACCATAAGAAGATATGCGATGAGAAGTTTTAACCATAAAAATTAATGCTAATGTCCAATAATCTCTATTATCCCCTTTTCTACTCACTCAAAAATCCTATTTTGTTTTGACATATTTAATAATAAAATAATACTTTATATTTGAATGATATGATATCATTCTTATAAATGAACCATGGACCATCTTTTGCATTCTATTTATTGACTGCATGGATGGGCATTTTAATTATATCAAACATTTTACTAATTTTTTCTAACACAACTGTTTATGATGCATGGTTGTATCAACGTGAGATATGAGAAAACGTTCTGATCCATTTTGGCGAACTCAATGTGGCAAATATTTTTTCAAATCATCTCCAATATGGAAGTTTATAATGCAGGTTTGTATTTACTGTTTATGATTCATGGTTGTATCAACATGATATATGAGAAAAAGTTATGATCCATTTTGGCGAACTCAATGTGGCAGATATTTTTCAAATTATCTCCAATATGGAAGTTTATAATGTAGGGTTGTATTGAGGGTGGTACTAGAGCAAGGTTCTGAGCAATTCCAGGGAAAGGCAGGTCTGTGCCCATTGAAAAAGGAAAAAAAGAACATTGAACAAAGAACAAGAAAGAGAAAAAGAAAATGTTGTGGATAGAAAGAGAGAACTAACATAACATGGAGCTTTATCTTTGTAGAAGCTATTCCAAATGCCACAAGATAGGTATTTTTTACTGTTATTATTCAGACACACACTCGAGTAAACTACCACCAAGAAAAACCCAATGCAAATAGCTCCTAAAAAAGGCCAAGAAGTTGTTGTAAGTTCCTTGCTCTTCTTGTCATCAGAAAGGACGACCATAGCTCTGAAAGTGTTGTTTTAATACTCAAGTTGTATGTAGTTGTTGAAGTAACATTGGAGAACATCCTCTCATTTTTTTTTCTTGTCTTGGAAACTATTGATAATCCATAAGTAGCACAGGCAGTTAAACAAGAATAAGAAGTGCAATAGTAAGACTCTCTTTGCAATGTAAAGAGGATTGCTAGTTAGTAGTAACAAATCATCTGTTCTCATAAAGTATTGCTACTTTATTCTGTGAAGTCCATAAGGGCATTGTTACTTATCCAAAGAAACCAATTTATTTTCCTTGAAATCCAACATAGTTGGATGGAGCTGCAATCAACAGGATGGTGAAAAAGAGTTGCAAGGAGAAGATATAACAGATATGTGGCAATGTGATACACTTTTGATACCTGGAACATGTAAGGGTTAACTTTAAAAAACAATTGAGAGTTCTACTCTTAGCAGACATAAGAGCACTATATATACTTTAACACCAAGAGTAAGAAATATATCAATTCCGAGATTGTAACACCATATGCGATAAAATAGTAGAGACAAATCAGAGTAATAACTAGATTCCATCACATGTAAACGGTAAACTCTAAAAGCGGTTCACAATTACAAATCACAAGTTAAATGAAAGTGTGGACATATTGAATAGAGTATAATCGCAGGTGGAGTCTCCATCCACTGAAGTCTCTTGCATTAAGGATCAAGCTCTACTACATTGTATTAAATATGAAACCTTTACTTTTTATAGGCCCTAAAGGAAAACAAGTACAATTAGACCTGTTGGAATGGCCAATAGATGGTGAAACATCATGTAATGGAGGTTATCACTCAGATCCTATTCACTTTCCAAAAAACCAACACAATATGTGGCACAAATTCCCCAAAATAAACCTAAAACAAGTTTCATGGTTCAAATCCCCGTGGATGGGTCACCCAAATGAACAATTCTTCTATCTACAAGGCATTGATGATGACTTAACCAAACTGAAAATGGGGTGCTCTAAATGGAGATAGAGTGTTAGCAATTATGGTGATGGCATAATAAGTATTATGGGGGATACGTTGCTTGGACACCATTTGTAAAAGCCTTATATGCTCGGCTTTGAAACTGATACTAATTATCTAGTCACACAGCGGAATATTTGAGAACATTAAACAAAGAGTAGTAATTAAATCCCATTACCTCTTGTAACACTCTCAGAGTAGTTATCCTTTCTAAAGAAGGTATGTATTGCTCCAATTGCACTTTTTCGACAGGAGAAGTTGAAGACAGTTTGTCACTAAGCTTAGAGAGCCTGCCTAGCAAGGGTCAAACTTTGTCATCAAGATCTAAAGGGTGGAATTCATTTTCCAACGGATGATACAAATATTTCACTTCTTGTGGAACATATGTCATGACACCTTTGGGAACCTGACATTTAAAGACATCGTATACCCACATAAAGACACTGGATTCCCTATTTAATGAGATATGTGAGTAACCCTTGTCATTCGTTGTGATGAATAGAGGAATATGAAATGATTTAGTTTGTCTCTCTGGATTACTTGATAGTCCTATAGTTTTTCATACGCCATTCCTCGTTGTGCCTTCCACTATTTGTTTCCAATTTATCGATTATGTTGTTCTAATTGACAACACTATAGGCAAGGTCTTCTGCTCTCTCACATTGTAGATGAATATGAGCATCCATCCTTTTACTCAGCTCCTACGCTCCTCAACAAATAATTAACCTCTAGGATTTCAAAAAGTAGAACCGTGGAATAACACCTAATCATCCTAATATGGATCTAGGTTTTTTTTGGACTCAGCCTAGTGGAAGAAATCCCTCGGCATTAGAAAATTGGATTTTCCTTACTCCCACCCAAAGAAATTTAATGAAAAAAAATCGCAAAAGAAAACAAAGGAGTTCTAAAAATTTGGAGAAATGCATATAGAAAATTTTAGACCCATAGAATGTCAAAGTTTTCAACCAATTTGAAAATAGGGTTTTGATTCAAACATAAATTCAAACAGGTTTTGAGAAAACTTGAAATTGAGGAAGGGTTTTGATCACATAAAGGTTTTGAACCAATAGTTCAAATAGCATTTTTAGATAGGCTAAAAATTGAAACCACATCTTGGGCCAACAATTCAAACATGGATTGTAGTAAAAATTCAAACTGGGATTTGAACCAACACAAAATTGTAACAGGAATTTGTGCCAAATAGGTTAAAAGAAAAAATTCATACATGTTTGGAGGTAACATAGCCAGAGGACATCAATATACACACCTGAATTGCGTCAAAAACTCTTTTCGAATGGGGGAAAAGCACAAAGAAGGTGCGCTATTCCCCACACAAATTATCATTATGGGGTTTTCCGACGTTGGTACTGAAAGACATACTTTTCCCCCTTCCCCCATTTAAAAGTGGCAGATTTATCAAACAATAATTTATGCAATCTTCTTTGGGGGAGTCCACTCAGTCCTCTCTTTTTATCTATTCATGATCCCTTCTTATAACAAGGTGAATTTTATCTATTCATGATCCCTTCTTATACCAAGGTGTGTTCTAGGCAAGGAAAAAGTATGCTTCTCACAACCACACAGCCTGGTGTCTTGGGTAGCCGCAGGTTCTATCCATGCTCTCGATCTCTTTCTCTAGCCCTAAAACAACTCTTGTCATAAAGAAAGTGGGATCATGATCTATCACAATGGAATTTGAGAAGTTTAAGCAGTGGAGACATTATCCCCTACGTTCATTATAACAATTAAATGCAATCAATTTTAACCATGAAAGAGGGTAATCATCTTACCTTTATCTCCAACTATTGAAAATTAGGCTATTGTAACTATGAATTTAAAATGGAAGATGTGGTGTTCATCTTTTATTCATGAAGGTTTTCATGAGCATCCCATCCTAAAGTGACCGCAATCTATGTTGAGATTTTATTTTCCAAATTTTTATTTTACGCAAAAAAAATTCATACATTTTTAATTTATATTTCTATGAATGGAAATTTATTTTTTTAATATTAATATATTATATAATGTTTAACTATAATATATTTGTATATGAAAAGCATGTTGTATTAATTATTATGTATTAAAAACATATTGAATTAGATAAAAACTTATCATTATTATTATTATTTTTATATTTATTTTAAATTTAAAAATGGCAAGAGATCATTAAAATGGGAGGGAGGATTTTTTTTATTAAAATAAAAGATATTGGCATTTTCGTAACTAGGGGTATCAAGGGGGAACTTTTTAACTTTTTCAGAATAGACGTGACGAAGACACTAATGGGTAGGTGTCAATGATGATTTATTGGTGGACACAAATTTTTGCGCCGAGAGGCGCTCTACAGCCCAGTATGGGGGAGATCTTGTAACGTTACATAACGTTATGTCGGCTATAAATAATAAATAATAGAAAATTATGAGGGAGATCTTGTAACGTTATGTAACTTTATGTAAGGTTCCTCTTGTAAATGTCTGCTATAAATAATATTGTCGATTAAGAGGGAGATGTTGTAAAGTTACTTTTTACTTTCCCATTATAATGTAGATGTTGTAACTTTATAAATATATTTTATGAGCTATTAATTAAAATTAAAATAATTAAAATCAGAAATATTAATATGTTGAAGGAAAACCTCCTTAGAATCAAATCTTCTTGAGGTACAACCCTTCACCCACTTTGTCACAATCCACTATGTTCGGCTTCTTCTCCTTCAAGATTCAAGATAGTTTTAAATTTCTCAATGCCATGCCCTCGACACCCAAAAAAAAATAATGAAGGTCAATACTATCTGCAAAGTGAATCTATCAACACCCATTTCTTAGCGCGGATTGGAATTGGGACTGGGACTACTAATTTATCAGTAGCAATGCTACAATTTTCTTGTTTTTGTTGGTTGTAAAAACCGAAGAGGGAAATGGAGTGGAGGGGTCCAAGCGAGACATCGCCTGGGAATATTTTTAGATAAGTCATCCCTGTGGCCAACAATATTGAAACTCGCAGCCTACGCAACATATATCTGTATTAATTACTTTCATGAATCCTTATTTTTGTCTCTTTTATATGTATGTATTTAGGGTCTTATCTTTCATCAGCTATACGTTACTGCAAGACGGTTCTATGCATTCGAAAAGGCTAGTGCAATGGATCCCACATCCAACGGCAGAGATGTTTGCCAGCTCAAGACAAATCTACTACAAAGGCTTGAAAGGGTATGAGTTGCATTATTTTTCATTCTAGCTATAGAGCCAAGCACTAAGTGGTGGAATCAAAATCCATCAGAGATCGAACCAAAACAGAAAGTGTGAGTACATTCAAACGAAGGGAGCCTTGTTAAAGTTGTAATGGGGCCATTCTATTCCTACTGTAACTGTGTTGTTCCCTACTCTTAACAGTCCCGATGATAAGAATGACTCTAGACTTATGGGACATACGATAAGAGATTGCGGGGATGAAAACGTGCCAGATTCTATTTGTATTTTGGAGTACAATTATTATGAGGTATGCAAATAAATTCTTCGTGTTTAAATCAAATAGTCACAAAGATTTCATTTCATTTCACACAAATCTCATAAATATTGAATTTTGGGAAAATGGGATAAGATAATGAATAACATCACATTCTCAAAAAGAGAACACAAAGTGATTTTATGGTAAGGTTTGTTTATTGAAGATAATATTTGTTTTCTTTTATCATCACTTTGGATTTGCTCACTTTTTTCTACAACAATACAACCATTGGAAATTACCATTCATTACATCATTAGAGTGGCTTTGAAACAAGAATTGAAAGTGATTGTGCACTCTTTCCCACATCAAGCATAAGCATGATTCCAAAACTATATATATTTCACTATCTTTTCATGTTCTAAATCCTCTGCGACCTCCCAGCCTGTTGGAGACATTTACCACCATACACACTCAATTTGGTCAATTTGGCCTAGTTAAACCACTATCCTAAGTTTTATTGACTTAATTGACATCACAGGAGCATTGTATGACATCAGCATGAGCACACCCACGCCTACCTTCAGTCAAGGAGGATAACTTAGCCTTCTCCTTCATTCGAGGAGGCTAACTGGAGCACTCCGGGGGTGATCTGAGTATCATAAATGCCCCATATTGCTAACTAATGGTTACAATCAGTTAAATAGAGTAGTGAAGGCACCTTCCTTCATAAAATTGATTATTTAATTATTATTTAATGAACTGGAGTCAACAGGGGCACCTCCAACCACTTTTGATGGTCAGTTACACTTCAGTTAACCTCATCGAGGTTCATTGGAGTCATTGATGCGCCACCACTTGTTGGTTGTCTTGTAGTGACATGTGTTTGAGCTACTTTCAGTTAGACTCAGTCATTTATTGCACTTTGACTTCAGTTAGGGCTCAGTTGAGTCAATTAGGGTTTTAATCAGTGGTTAACTTGAGTGTTGACCGTGGATTGCATTCAGTTAAGCTAGACTCACTCATTCAATTCGAACGACCTCCTTGGGAATTCAAATTTTCTTAGCATTCACGCTTCCAGTATGATCATTGTATTGTATTATTCATTATTCTTTTGATTATACAGAGCTGCTACTTCCATTGCAGCACCATTTTGCCAATTTTATGATTATCTGTATGTATTCTTTGTGAGGCTGTGTTTTCAGTTCCTAGACCACTATGAAAAATTAATAAAGCCTAGATCCAGCCAGACATTGAAGTAATAAATCAAGAGATCGTGTCTTTAATTAAACACAGGTACATGGAAAAAGCTACAAAAATTTCTGATATATTTAATAAATATCATAACAATGGAAAATGCTTTTCAAATTTAAAATATTTAATATATGTATTTCATGTTAAAAATATGTATTTCATGGTATATTTTACAACTAGGTAAGGGAGAGATGTTATAACCTTTGTTTGTAACAAAATAATACAAAATAAAAAATTTAATTATCCCCAAAATAAATGTCCGCCACAAAAACAACCTAATAGGGGGAAGATATTGTAACTTTTGTTCTTAACAAAATCATAAAAAATAAAAATTTTAATTATCGGCCAATAAATAATAGCTCATTGCTTGCCATACCTCAGAATAGATTTGCACGTCTAGAGATTCGATCCCTCTCGGCGCTTGATAGAGCCTAGGATTTGGATCTAGGATGGTATAGATTTCGCTGTCAAGATCAAAATACTTTAATTTGCCAAAATTTTAACTGATTGGCGAGAGGGTCAAATAGACTCGAAATTTGGAAAACGAAATATGAGCACGATCGATGAGATGAGCTAAACTCAAGGATACCAAAATGGAGACATGAAAATGGTATAGATTTCACTGTCAATATCAAAATACTTTAATTTGCCAAAATTTTAACTGATTGGCGAGAGGGTCAAACAGACTCGAAATTTGGAAAATGAAATATGAGCATGATCGATGAGATGAGCTAAACTCAAGGATACAAAAATGGAGACATGAATATGCATAATGAAAAAACCTTTAAGCTACCAATTCAACTTGACCATGAAATATAACTTGCACAATTAAAAATGGCAAACATAAATGACTAATTCATACTCTTCTAGCTAGTCATTTTTTATGTCATAACTAAATTAGTCGTTTATGTTAGTCATTTTTAACTCTGTCACTTATTATCTAGTCATATTTGTTAACTGGTGACTAAATTAGTCATTAATTTTAGTCATTTATAATTGGGTCAATCAAAATTGCTCATATTTAGTAGTAAATCACTCGAAAAACCTGTGGTGACTAGAATTTTTAGTCACGTAATCACTAATTCCTCATTTTGTACTAGTGAATGTGATGAAGACAAAAGGGAAGGGGAGGTACTAGAAACGAATGGAAAAAGGTGCATGATAAAGAGTAAGTCACTTATCTTTCAATCTTCACATTTCCACACATTAACTATTCACAAAAAACTTAAAAAACTATTTTTGATCACATAGGTAATGAATGCATGTGGTTTTATTTCCATGAATGCAACAACGAATTCAAAAATTGATGCAGTCAATAAATTCATTCTTTACAACACGAAGGAAACACAGTTGTGGATCGAATTTTATGAATTGAAGAGGAGGAAATGGGACATTGACAGAAAAGAATTCGAGTGGTTGCATGGTATAAGAATGCATTTTTTAGATCATTTACAAGAAAATATGCCAATGATATGTTTTATCATTTGGGTTACAGGTCAATTCAAATAGAAATATGATGCATCGGTTCATTACTCGCCTGAAGTGGAGGATTATATAAAAAATGGGATCGGGTGCAGAAACTCGGTAATAATCTCTTTCTGTACATTTATAACATTATAATGCAACTTTCAATTATAACATCTATGTTTAATATATTAATGGTTGGGTTATTAGGCATATGACACCATTATTTGTTAATTTTTCTTATAGGTGCATTCGTTCCCATTTATGTGGGATTATGGACATCATTTTCACACCGAGGATGTTGATCATGGACATCTTACACAAGAATATGGAAAGTCAACTTCGACCAATCTAGTCATGCTAACCACCGCGATTCAAAACTAATAAGAGGGATGGTGGGTTAAGTCCAGAAGATACAAGAGATCATTCAAGTGGAATTCTTATCTTTCAAATGTGTTATTTTTAGGTGAAGGAGGTGGGACACATTCGACAGGAATAATATAAAGGAAGATCATGATAGTGGGTTGATATGTATCCACTCTAGGAAGATGTGGGGTGAAAGTAAGGAGCCTTATGTTTTCCCAAAACACTGAAACCAATTGTTATTTTACCTAGATGTGTTGGATAAATATTAGTGGTTCATATTAAGACACATCCTTAGATGTAAACATGCTTTTGAGAACAACAATGCTATCATGCCAACCAAGGAATATAATGAGGGTGATGGAAACAAAGAGTGATATGTACAAGTTTTATTTCATCATTTACAAATTGAGAATCATTTTTTTATTGTTATCTTTGATTGCAATTGTCTAATTATAGTTTTTCTTTTCATGTTATGATGGTGGAAATGGAAAGTTGATTACTGGATTCAGTGTTTAAACAATTTGAGTTAGTTAACAACCAATACGATGTGAAATATGTTTAATGTATATCAAGTAATTTGTGATTGTATGGAATGATTGTATGTCATTCTTCATAGTTAGAGATGATATTTCTTGCTTTCCATTTAGTTCATTGTAGTGTGGGTTTTATCATTTAATTTATTGTATTGTTACAACTGGATCAGAATCAACTAATTAGACTATAAATTATAATTGATGTTAATCATATTTATTGTTTGTTGTAATTTCAACTAATCTGATTTGAATATCGGGGTCAATTTAATCAACATATTATACTTAGACACTTATATTTTATATTTTAAATACTCAGACACGTATATATAGTTAAGGCATAAAAAACTTATGGCAAGAATAAAACATGTATATCCTTTAAAATTATATGATATAATAAATTAAAAATAACAATATTTTTTTTAAACCATATATTTGAAGTATGCATATTCATATCTATATGTATTTCAAGTTTCATTGTTGATGGGTTATCCCGTCATTTGACCTTGGTTAGCGTGGGTCTTGGGAATGTGACCTTTATAAAGGTTAAACAAATTAATAAATCACACACACATGAATGCGTGAGTGCACACACACACACAAATGCACGCGCGCACGAGTTGCAAGTGTATTATGAACCATCAAGGATATATCAATACTTCACCTTAATTATCAAAGAGTTACTCATTAATACGCAACATAATCCATACTCAGTCATTCTCAAGGAAACACTTAACATAATTCAAGGGAATAATCATCATAAATAATCAAGAAAATACTCATCCAAAACATAAACTCCAAATAAACCATCATAAGGTGCATCATAACAATTAGCACTAGTGTTGTTGTAATCTCCCTCCTCTAAAAATGGATCGATATGTCCTTGGAGATAGGTCGTCATTAGGGATAATGTTTCCTCATATTTGATCCAACTCCCTTTTATCATCTTCTCCAATCGCATTTAATGGAAAAGTACATAACTGTCAATATTGAAAATAATTGCAATTCTTTGAACACTAGCTATCTTTGAGCATCCACAAACAAATCATATTAATTATGTATCAATCATAACCAATATTCATTTTTGTCATTCAAGTAACACCACAAAGGATCATTGAATTATTCAACTAATATTTATCAACACAATCTTAAATAGTTCTCATATACAATGCAATGCAAAAGTAAGATATTCATTGATTATATCACACTAATTGAACCTTCATTTAAAAAATCATAATCAATTTAATATTGACATTAAATTATCATACATGTTAATCATTTTCACTATTAATTATTGTCAATCATTTGTAATCGATGTCAAAAATATCATTAATATTATCAAATTAAATTCATATCCCAAGATCATCATCTACATCAGATATCACCATAATCATCTACATTGCAACTGAGACCATTGAGTTACCAATTTACGAAGGACTTCCTTAGTTGTCTGAGTTTCTTGTTGAATTTGAATATAAGGTTTCAGAACCACATCGGTTGGTGGAGTTGGAAGAAGCATTAAAGGCTACCCCAGCACGCTGGTGGGAGACCCATAAGAAGTTGATCACTGGATGGTCACAGTGTCGAATACTGATGACAGTTTGATTTGGAGATGCAAAGGTGTACCGAGCTGGAAGGTATGATGGGCGGAACAGCCCTGAGAATCGCGACCAAAGGATGAGTGGGTCCATGCCATTTATCCACATGTTGGATGAAATGCCACAATATTGGTATGTATCAGCTGAGTTGTGCAAAGAGATCACTACTTGGGAGGAATTGACGATTTGCTTTACTCACACCTTTCGTTTCGCAGATGTCAATCCAAATGTTCATAATGCGTTGTAGCTCATCCGTGATGTTGTTCTGAAGGTAGTGCTAGTCACATACCCTTTGGATCCACATGCGCATTATCAGATGCAGTCGATGATGGAATGTTATAATGTGTCAGGAGGGCCATATGATGATGCTGACCTGCGGAATATCAATATTCTGGAAACAGAAGGGAATCGAGATGTCGCATCACCTGATGTATCGACGAATCCAATGAATCAACCATTAAAGATCAAAAAGGTAAACATTGGGATGGAGGAGAACCCAAATTTTGCAAATGTCGGGGACTACTGGGACAAAGAAACGATGGAAAAAATCACAGACTTGTTGCATGAATTCCAAAATTTGTTCCTTACTAATTTTTTTGAGATGAAGGGGATTCTGGGAGATTTAGGAGAGATGAATATTCTGTTGAAACCATATGCGAAACCAATAAGGCAGACGCCATATCGCCTGAATCCGCAATACAAAGAGAGGGTTAAAGTTGAGCTTGATAGGATGCTGGATGTTAGAATAATTGAGCCAGTCGAGGAATCAAAATGGATCAGTCCTATGGTGGTCCAAGATAAGAAGACAAGTGAGGTTTTGATTTGTGTCGTCCTCATAAAATTGAATGATGTGTGTATTCATGCTCCATTTCTGACACCATTCACTGATGAGGTTTTAGAAGGAGTACGCTATCACCAAATCAATATTGCAAAAGAAGATCGCCATAAGACAACATTTTTTACTAAATGGGGTTGTTTCCAATACACTGTGATGCCATTTGGGTTGAAGAATGTGCTTGTGATATTTTTCCTGGGTTGTTGTTGTTGTAGTCAAATATTTTATTCAGAATTTTCTACAAGTTGATATGGACGACTAGAACATTTATGGATTGATCAGGTAACATATAGAAAACTTGCGACTGATGCTGGAAAGATGTCGACAACATCAAATCGTGTTGAACTCAAATAAGTATATTTTTTGCGCACCATTTGGGATGTTGTTGGGCCACATCGTTTGTAAGCAAGGATTGTTGGTTGACCCTGCGAATATTGTGTTGATTTTGAGCTTGTCGCCGCCTACGAAAGTGAAGATGCTTAGAGAGACATTGAGGCACAAAGGGTATTATCGCAAGTTCATACGAGGTTCTGCTACAATCACAGATCCTATGGAAATTTTTTTGAAGGAGGATGTTGTATTTCTATGGAGTCAAGAGTGTCAAGAAATTTTTGATACGCTGAAAACCAAGATGGATTCTGTGCCAATACTAGTATTTCTTGATTGGAACAAGGAGTTCCATGCTCATATGGATGCATCGTTGGTTGCGCTGGGAGTGGTGCTCGCGCAACCAAGAGAAGGAGATGTTGATCACCTGATTGATTTCGCTAGTTGGAATTTTTCATATATAGAGAAAAAATATATGGCCACAGAGAGGGAAGGTCTCATGATGGTATATACGCTACAAAATTTTAGGCATTACCTGTTGGGCGGTCATTTCAAGATGTTTATAGACCATTCTACCTTGAAATACCTAGTCAATAAGCCTATTTTGGGGGGGAATATATGTCATTGGATACTTCTCTTTCAAGAGTTTGATTTTGAGATAATTGTGAAGTCGGGTTGCTCAAATGTTGGCCCTGATCATTTATCTCGAATTGAGACAAGTGCTTCGCGTAGGGATTTGGTGGTCATCTCTTCACACTGATGCGACTAATTATACACGGACCTACGATGTCTGTCAACAAACTGGAAAACCATCGAGGAGGGATGAGATGCCGCTGGTACCTTAGGTGACTTTGCAGCCATTTGATAAATGGGTGATGGACTTTGTAGGACCAATCAACCCACCTCGAAAGAGAACTAGTGTGTGGTATATCATTACAGCGACAGACTATTTGACAAGATGGGCGTAGGCTGCACTAGTCGTGGATTGCACCGCTGCAACAGCAGTGAGGTTCATGTTTGATAATATTGTGAATCGGTTTGGGTGCCCAAGTATATTGATGAGTGACCAGGGGAGTCACTTCATTAATCGCAAAATCAATGCATTGACAGAGGAGCTTCAGATACAACATAAGAAGAGTACCCTATATCATCCATAGGCGAATGGGATAGCGGAGGCATTCAACAATGTATTAGAGCATGCGCTTACAAATGTATGTAATGCAAACCACAATGATTGGGATTTGAAGATTCCAGCAGTCTTGTGGGAATAGCGCACCACTTGTAAGCGATTGACAGGGCAGACACCATTCAAATTGGTGTATGGGAAAAAGGCAGTCATGCCTATGGAGTACATTGTTTCGATTCTACGCATTGCAGGAGCAACGGGAATGGATGATGAAGCAGCACTGGAAGAATGATTGGACTAGTTATCCATGCCTTGTCCTCAAAAGCTCCAACTTTCTCCTTCTATGCTCACCCTAGATTTGGCCAGAATCTCAATGCAGCAGCATAACTTTTCTCTCTCTCAACTATGGGGTATGAACAAGGTTTTATAGGCCTTGGGAGGATAGGGTTGGTTGAGAAAATGGTGGGTGAGGTGGAAGGGAGATTCTATTATGGGGGGATCTTGAGTCCAGGTGGTCCACAGGAATAGGGATGAGGGTGCCATGAAGTATTCCCTCGAGAAGCTTCATGAATATTCTCTTTTTCTCTTTTTGACTTGAGCACCGCTTTTCTTCCATGCAGACAGAGCGTTACCAGGATGGAACTGCTCTTTGATCAAAGGCATGAAGTGGTGGAATCGCTCATTCTTAAGAGACAGTGGGTGTTACTAAAGAGGTTAACGTCTTTTGCATTAAGGGAAAAGGTGGTGCTAGCATTAGAGAGAATTTGAGGTCAAAAATGGGCCTCAAAAGGACCAAAATGTACTATAAAAATCAACCAATTACATTCTAGTAGATGACATCATCCCCCATGGTTGAGGTGGCATTGCATGAGTTAAGAATGCTTATTTGTCACATTTTCTATGGTGGATGAAAAACCATAGTTAACCAAGATAGTGGTACAAGTACTTTTAAGTCATAAAGTGAAGTACTCACAATAAAAGTCATTTCACACTTTCTCATAAAATAATATTATTGTTATTTTCAAGTAAAGTACTCACAATTCACTTTCTCATAAAATAATATTATTGTCATTTTCAAGTAAAGTACTCATAATATAAAATAATATATTGTCATTTTCATGTTTTTAAATTTTAAATTGTATATTCACTCAATTGTATTTAATATCATAATGTCAAACTAATATATATATATATATATATATCTTGTACTTTTAAAATAAATTAAATTCATTTTTGTTTAATTTTATTTACAAGTTCAAGACAAATAAATGTTAAAGGACAATAAATTTTTGGAAATTTACAATGAATTTTAGTCACATCATTCTAGAGTTATTTTATTAATTTTATTTATAGTCAATTTAGAAAAGTAACTCAACCATGGTTATTTATATTGTGCATAAAAAATAATGTAGGAGGTGAGTTGTCATATATACCTACCCCATAAAACCCCTAACTCATAATATTTTAATATATCTTATATTTTTGTAGTACATCTCTTAGGAGGCCCATTTTTGACCTCAAATTCTCTCTAATGACTCAAATATGGAAAATAGGAGTCTAGGCCACTGTCCAACTTCACAATTTTGGATTTGAGAGAAACTTCTTATGTTTTAGGGCTCAACACATGATGGTGATGAGATTTATGTGTAACAGAATTCCCCCCAAAGCATGAGGCTATAGGGATATGATAGGTGAGAGCTTTGAAAGAGCAAGTTATCACTTCGAGGCAAGAAATCGCTTAATTGGAGATCATCATCAACCAAGATTATGCAATACATCAATACTTTTGACTCATGACCAAATGATTCCTCATCATGGATGTAGGCCAATACAAGGCAGAACCATGAGGGAAACAAATAAACATGGCTACTAGAATACAGCATAGATCCATGTGAAGAAGACTCAAACTTGGACATAACTACCATACATACAATGTAGTTCTATGTCAAATAGATGCAAATTTGAGCACAACCACGACCATAAAAACGTGGATCCATGCTAGGAATTATACAAAATACTCCATCACAACCTGAGGAAAGCAATGAGCACTTAACAAATACCCGAGGTCTTAGCTCGTCTTCCACAAAGTATGATTCTATCCATGTGATTACAATGTCTCGATGTCGAACATGGTAGAAACCACTTGATTACCGATTAATGATGAGAACCGTTAATAAATGTGAGGGAAATCACCATTGATGTCAATGATTCCCAAGGTACCATAATACAATCTCCTAAGTGTGAATAAATGATTTGATGTCGAATATTTCAATCAAAGGTCAATGATGTGAATCTATGTTGAGAGCGAGATAATCTGTTATTGATGCATACATATCTCAAGGCACTAATTTGTTTCTAATACTAATGCCTAGATAATGAGTTGAAGTCAACAAGAATAGTCTCGTCGAAGGAGGGCCATGATGAATCCCACATAGACGACATGAAACTTAGAACAAAGTTTTGAAAGTTTATGTATTATGTAACCATAGGACTGACTCAAAATGCATTGACACAAAGGTTGTTTTGGTTTCAGAGGTAAGCTTTCAATTTTCCTTTGAACATTGAGTGGCACAACCGAAGACTTGGAAACATTGACTTAGACCAAACGAATACCAATACATAATTCGACGGTAGACGATGAATTATTTGAAAGACTCAAAGGAGTGACATGACTCATGAAAGTGGATCGATTTGAAAGCAATATGAATAACCAATTAACTGAATGAAATGCATAAAAGTGCCATGTTCAAAGGTGACTAGTAACTGCCATTTATTTGTAAAATGAAATAGTTCCCTTCCCTTAACTTCACCATCATGATTGATGAGTACCTCTTTTCATTTTTACGAGTCCAAAGAGGGTAACAAATAATCGTTGTAGCTTATCCGAAGATAAGTCCATTCTCATATATTTCATGAACCTGAGAAAGGAGGAGTTCGTTCCCAAATGAGGGTCTCTCAGTGTTTAGTTTAACAAGTCCATTGAAATTTAACTCGACATCCTTCATGTTTAGAGAGCCTAAACAAACACAGAAGAAGACTCCAAAGAGTAATTTTTCATACAATTTTGTCTCTAGGACCCGAAAAAGTATAAAATAATACCCGAGAGAACTCTTCCAATCATGATTAGATGGAGCGCTCCTTTTTCGTAACTAGTCAATCCGAACCAAAAAAGGGGTAAACTGCCATCGAAAAGACAAATATTCAAGTACTTTTACGAGCGTGAAGAATACAAGCTTGCTCGATAATATTTTCACACTTAAGGAGTCCAAAAAGAGTTTAAAGAAGACTCCATTAGGGTTTCTTTTCACGATGAGCGGGTCTAACGAGCCTGAAAAGAAGCGAAAACGACTCGAAACTTTGATACTAGGTTTAAAGAGCACGATCAAAGTATCAAAATTAGCGCTCGACAAATTTTTCCATTTTATGGAAGTATGAAAAAATTCAAAATTGAACTTACCCATAGCCAATATTATTCGCTTTCATTCCTGCAAGAACCTTCTTTAAAAGACTATTAGCTTTCCAAAAAAATATAGAAATTGACTTTTATAACTATAGAAAAGGGCATTTTTAAATAAAATAATTAAAATAATATAAAACCCCTAAAAAATCTCATATAAAAGTCAAATGAAATAGTAAAAACATTTCTTTTACCATTTACCAAGTTTGGAGAGCTACTTGGAGCAACTGTGTGCATATTTCAGTTGGATATTCCAGAGCCATTACCCATCCATTTTCCGATCCTATATATCAGGTAGGAGCTAAAACCCTTCTCATCATTTTCATGGTTGCAATTTTTTCTTTCCAAACATTTTCATGGATTTTGGGGGATTTTTACCAAAGGGTTAAAAACGTTTCCCAGGTAACATGCTTCTCCTTTGCGGGAAAAGCAGTGCCCATGGAAAATTGCATTTTTTACACCTACACATGCAGTGGCACCACTCTGTCTCAAGGAGATAGAATCAGTGCCACAAAGCACACCCAAAAAATGGATGCCCTAGGAAAAATAATGATTTTAAAGCATTTTAAAAGATTGATTATATGTCTAAATACTCCATTTATGGTTTTTGACTGGTCATCTTGGACAAAATCATGGTATGGAAAGAGAGACAACATGAGGACAATGATTCCAAAGCTGGGGTATATGTGAATTATATCACTGCTCTACAGTGTGTGGCCTTTTAAAATTCTTCCATGCTCCCAGTATGATATCTCATGTAAAATTACTGGAGTACATTTTGTGGATGTGGAACCTGGAACAACAATATTTTGAGGTGAGGGCCCACATCCTCACCATGGAGGTGGAAGATATTTATTTTCTTACTGGATTATTTGGGCATGGAGCACCAATTTCATTAACAGAATCCCAAGGGAGAGACATTACTACACAAGAACTCATAGTTCGCCACTGTTTTACAGGCACTAAGATGTCGAGAAAAAAGATCCCCATCAAGGAAGTGATGGATTTTCCACTTTGGACAGTACTCTTCACTATGTAGAGGGTTTTACGGAGCCAAGGGGCTCCTCAAGCTTCCCAAACGCACATGTTGTATGACCTAGAGTCTATGGCACCCACTGTTTTCAACTAGGCCGAAGCATTGCTTAGTGTGTTCAAGGATCAGCTAACGAAGTGTCGACAGGGGGAACTAAAATAGTTTGGTTATGGGACTATCCTAGCATTTTTATTTTTCAAGAGGGTACCTCTCTTGAGGCTAGAGGTGGGTTTTATTGAGCTGAGAGCTCAAGACCCCCGCATGCTGCGGTGGGTGC
Source organism: Pseudotsuga menziesii (assembly GCA_001517045.1). NCBI lineage: Eukaryota > Viridiplantae > Streptophyta > Pinopsida > Pinales > Pinaceae > Pseudotsuga > Pseudotsuga menziesii. The sequence continues at coordinate 588,048 of LPNX011168163.1, forward strand.
ATATCATGGCCCACACTGGAGGTGGCGGATCCAAGGTCAAGTATGGAAACCCCTTCTTTCGTTGGTTGGACGACCAGGTCCTCATGATCGAGGATTATGCTTATGTTGGGACCAACTTTCAAGGAGATCCAGATCTACCTTTACTAGTTCATGCTCAGTGGGGTGATATTGGTAAGAAACAATGCTCAAGACGTTGATTGTTTTTTAATGTTTAATGTTTTATGATTTATATGAATGATGACGAGACCTAATTTTTTCATGTAGATGTTGGAGATGCACAACCTGGTGGTTCATCCCCAATGGACAGGAGAGAAAGGGATCGCTTCGTACATAGAGGAGATGGAAAGTTAACCGAGTTGGAGGACAACATCAACTAGTTGACACTGGACATTCCATATGCTGCTATATATGACCTCCCTAGGAGGTACCATAGACACACAGCTGGAGTGTCAGGTCGTTTCAACCGCTTTCTCTAGAGGGTAGCTAGGGATATCATGTGCTATCATGAGCACCACTAGATTTATCTACACGATGTATAAACTGAAAGCTAGCAAGCTTCAGGATTTTTTTCCATTTTGTATATCTGAAAGCCAGAGTGCTTCAGTCGAGGTCTCGTGACCATTATTTTTTTTTTAA
>LPNX011168163.1:589989-736244 GCA_001517045.1 Pseudotsuga menziesii
TTACAATGAACCATGTTTTATTTATAAAAGTTATGTGTGGGAAATATACCAGTCTAAAAATTAAATTGCCAATGAGTCGGCAATCATGTTATAAGACCTAGGAATGTGCCTATAAGTTATGGATTCAAATGACGTCTCTAACAGATGCAGTCTTCGAAAGAGACGAAGAAGTGTAGGGTTTATGATGGTATAAACGTGGTTTAAATGACAAACCACTAGATGCAAGCCCATGAATACTACCAATTCATGAATGTCTCGAGATGCAGCCTCAGTGAAAAAACCTAACACTACTTGATACTTGGCAATGTTGTTGGTAGCTAGAATAATACAAACTGTCCCTAAACTGACTAAATCATGTGCCGGGGAGTACAAAACCCAAGCAGCTGAAGTGAGGTTCAAGGTATGACGGCAAGCACCATCAGCAAAACCATAAAAAGCCATCCGATGTGCATAACCAAAACATAGTATAAATAGTATTGACAACAAGACTCAAAACCATATTGAAAAACCAAAAACACACTAAAAATTCAATCAATATACATATATACAAGGTACCATACATAAATGATTTTAAGCATAGTACCTTTTCAGGTACAACCCATTGCGAGGTTGCCCGAAAGGTATACCATCATAGTCTACAAGCTCATAATCCCCTTTCTCTAGAACTTTACTGACAATAAAGGGACTGTACCACATAGATTCAAACTTCCCCTTCCCTAGCTTTTCATGTCTCTGATCGTAAGTCAGAACCATGTCACCTTCATTAAATACACGAGGCTAAACAGACTCATTGTACTGAGCCTTAATGTGTTTTTTGTCTGCCTCATTATCCAAGGTAGCATTTCTTATACTTTCATCAAGTTTTGTTAAGTACAAAATATTAAATTGAGCACATAGATCTGTGGACAAACACATAACTCACAAGATAGATCACACAATTTACTCAGTTATTGAAGAATGAAACAATGCAAAAATGGCTTGCAACTATGAATGCTTTTCACTAATCAAAGAGTAATTAGATAATACTTACAATGAAGTACAATGGCTTAAATAGCCACATGCAATTCAAATCCACATGAGGAAAATCGAATTGATTAGACTCTACTTGACTGTAGGTAACTAAGACCTTGTCTAAATCATTATCGGAGGACTCAATGGTTAACTGACCTTGTCTACACCATCACCGGAGTTCATCGGAGTGCTAAAACACAACTCAAGTGTTACATTCAGTGTTGACTAAGGCTAACTGACTGTGGTAGGTGAGAAATTCACCCCTCCTACATGCATCCATGCAAACCTAGCATTGACTGAATGTAGAGGACTAGAAATGGATGTAACTGACTCCTAACTCAGCTTGACTAGTCACCAACTCAACTCAACTGACCTTGGTTGGTTTTGGCACTCCCAGTGGCTCCTAAATTGTAGGGATTGGTCTAGGAGGCTCCTAAACTAATGCATGCAAGTGCAATCAATGGCAATAGGCCTCAATTAGTGTTCCCCACACTTTAGTAACTGAAACATGTGCCCCAATTAGGCCAAGTGGACCCAATGGTGCTAGTGACTAAAAATAGACTGGATGGACTCCCGATTTAGACATATGACTAAATTGGACAAGGGAGGATTAATAATCCTGATACCCCCCCTGAATGCTTACTTGGAAAATCTATGGGACCTAGTAAATAAGACCATAGGTCACCCATTACATCAAGTAAAGTAAAGTAACTGCTCAAAAACAAGGTGCTGGGGGGAAAACCACATGGGAAAAAATCCCCCCCTCTAATTAAGCAGGTAGAATCATGATCAATCTGGTTCTTCTATGCACAGGTATCCTAGGGCCTGGAATGTGAACCTTTCCATCATTATGTATGGAGGAATCTTCCTCTTTGGAAGAAGAATGATATGCTCAACTAAATCAGAAATATAGATAGCTGTTGGATGAAGACTGGACCCATGCAGAGCAACTGAAGTCAACTGATAAGTGAAAAAAGCTTCTTGAGGATTCAGAACATGTGAGGAAAACTCAATAAACTGATATGTTGCAGCCATGAACAGAAAACCATGAGTGGTAAGAACAGTTCCAAGTGTTAGGAGCAAGTGTCCAGGCGGATGCAGAAAATCTTCGTCTTTACCAGTTCTGTGAGGAGATGAGCATGTGATCAATGGTAGAGAAGCACGGGGACTATTGAGAGTGAATGACTGAGCTCCATAATCTGATATAGCTTCTGAAATAGCTAATGAATCACATAATAAAATATTAGCAACCTCATAAGAGGAAACTAACACCAAATCTCCATCAATAGTTTTGAAGAGAAAGTGCGATACTTGATTTTTCACACCGGAACTGGTGAGAGAAGCTACAAGCATGACTGAAGGCTCTTGGATTTTGAAATTTGAACTGAATAATATCATATCAGAAAGTAAATAAGATATAAATAAGTTAACAACAGATCCAAAACTGTGAAATGAAATCGAATCCCCAGCAGCAGTTTTGTAGGAGACTCGCGGTACTTGTTTCTTCTCAAAATTGATGAGAACAACTACAAGTGGTACTGAAAGCTTATGAACCTGAAATTATGAACCAAGAAATATCAGATCAGATCTAAATAATATCATATCAGATCCAATAAGGTTCATATCAGATCCAAATAAATGGTCAACCGAGACGATGGATACACATCTTTCTTCTTCTTCAAAATTCTGAATTTTGGTGCATGCAATCCTGCAGGAATTTGCTGGAAAATCTAGATCAAGGGGAGAGAATGGATCACTCTGGTAATTTGATATTTCTTCCAAAATATCTAAGGTATTACATATTTTCACACCAGAAGCACATTTAGATGGATAAAAATCAAATTTCTCTTCACTTTCGAAAGCAATTACTGGCAAATTTTGCACAGAATTCAAAGGAAAATCACCGGTGAATGTTCGCAGGGAAGTACAGCAGTATTTTTCTTCAATATCAGAGATTTGAATGTCTTCTTCTGTTTCATCCATATGAGGAGATGAGATATCATAGATCTCATAAACTTCTGGAGCATCAGGAGAAGGAGTCACTACAAGGAGAGTGTCTTCAATTCGAATTAACTCTGTAGAAGCTTCTGCTTCTTCTTCATCTTGAACAACTTCATCAGAGAGAGTGGAGGCCGAGATTTTTGTATCAGGGATGCTTATGGTGCTGAATGTGCTGTCCAAAGTGCTATTATGATCCTCATCAATCATTCGAAAGGTTCTGTCCAATATTTTAAAGAGATCCTTTGGGTTACTAACAGATCTTTTGAGGTAGAGCATGCTAGGAGAAATGGCCATATACATTGTTCCATAAGCTGCATCACATTCATTTGGCCAGTCATCCTTTCTCTCAAAGGACTCTTCAGCAAGTCCAATATACACCTCATAGATATCTTATCTCTTCAAAGATGCAATCATCTTCATCTTCCATTCAGGATAGTTTCTGAATATGGTGAGAAGAGGAACTGATGAATCCAGAATTGATGAAGCCATTCGAAGTTGTACCTGAAAAAAACACAAAAGGGGCACTGTAAGGTCGACATCCTGCACATTTCAATTTTTCATCACACCCAGCATAGTTGATCAAGTAAGCTTGATCAACAATTCCTTAACTTGGGTTATTAATTGGTAAACCTTATGCTTCTAGTGCAGAGCTGGAAGGAGCAATTTTGCTCAAAAATGATCCAATGGGAGATCTGAAGAGGAGAAGTGCCTTGTCTGCCGAGGCTCTGATACCATGTTAAATTGAGCACATAGATCTATGGAAAAACACACAACTCATAATATAGATCACACAATTTACTGAGTTATTGAAGAATGAAACAGTGCAAAAATGGCTTGTAGCTATGAATGTTTTTCATTAATCAAAGAGTAATTAGATAATAATTACAATGAAGTACAATGGCTTAAATATCCACATGAGGAAATTCGAATTTATTAGACTCTACTTGATTGTAGGTAACTAAGACCTTGTCTAAATCATTATCAGAGGACTCAATGGTTAACTGACCTTGTCTAAACCATCACCAGAGTTCATCGAAGTTCTAAAACACAACTCAAGTGTTACATTCGGTGTTGACTAAGGATAACTGACTGTGGTAGGTGAGAAATGCACCCCTCCTGCATTCATCCATGCAAACCTAGTGTTGACTGAATGTATAGGACTAGAACTGAATGTAACTGACTCCTAAATCAGCTTGACTAGTCACCAACTCAACTCAACTGACCTTGGTTGGTTTCGGCACTCCCAATGGCTCCTAAATTGTAGGGATTGGTCTAGGAGTCTCCTAAACTAATGCATGCAAGTGCAGTTAGTGGAAGTAGTCCTCAATTAGTGTTCCCCATGTTGGAGACATTTACCTTCATACTCACTCCTTCGGTCAAATTGGCCTAGTTAAACCATTATCCTAAGTTTAATTGACATCAGTGGAGCATTAATTACCATCATCCCAGTCACTCCCACGCATACCTACAATCAAGGAGGATAACTTAGCCTTCTCCTACAGTCAAGGAGGCTAACTGGAGCACTCCAGGGGTGATCTGTGTGACATCCATGCACCTAATTTCTAACTGGGGGTTACTTTCAGTTCAACCAATCAGTTACAGTCAGTTAAGGCACCTCCATTCATTAAATATATTATTTAATGATTATTAATGATTATTTATTATTATTTTAATGAACTAGAGTGAACAAGGCGCCTTCACCAACTTTTGATGGTCAGTTCAGCTTCAGTTAACCTCATCAAGGTTTATTGGAGTCATGCAGTACTAGCACTTGATGATTGGATTGCTATGACATGTGTTTGATCTCCTTCAGTTGAGATTAAGTCATTTATTGCACTCCAACTTCAGTTAGGGTTTGGTGAGTCAATTAGGGTTTTGGTCAAGTGGTTAACTGAGTGAGATTGCATGGCAAAGAGTCAGTTAAGCTAGACTCACTCATTGAATTCGAATTGTCCCTTAGGTATTCGAATTCTTCATTGAGTTAAGCCATTGCTCATGCATGGTATTGTAATCCTTTATTGTTCATATAATATACAGAGAGGAAACCTATTTGGTATTCCGATTATTTCCAATTCATGAGTATTTGTCAATTATTCTTTGATGATTTTTGATTCCTAGTTCCTAGATCATGTGCAAGAATTAATATGGTATTAGAGCTTATGGCGGGACAAAAGATCAATCTCTCAAGAACAAGATTTTTGACAGATTTCTCCATGAAATTTGAGCAATAGCTCAAGAATCCAGCACTGCACCAGAAGCCAAGGCTTACCACTCAATATCCCAAGTAAAGAACTTGTTGATCAAGCTTGCTTGATTGACTATGCTGGGTGTGATGAAAGCCTAGAATGTGCAGTCTGTCCGACCTTACGGTGCCCCTTTTGTTTTGACTTGTAGGTATTAACAGGTACAACTTTGAATGGACTCATCAATCCCTCCTCTCACCCCATTCACAAGCTATTCAGAATGGAAGTTGAAGATGATTGCATATCTCAAGAGACGAGGTCTCTATGAGGTGTCTATTGGAATTGGAAGAGAGACTTATGAGAATGAGAATGACTGGCTAAATGACATTGACAGAGCCTTTGGATCAATAGCTCTGGCCCTTGATGATGACTTGTACTTTGTTTTTTATTCTACTGAATACCCAAAGGATCTCTGGACAAGATTGGACAGAACCTTTGGAAAACACAATGAGGATCATAATAGTACTTTGGAGATTACAGCCAGAACCACAAGAGTTCTTCACTCAAAACTCTCAGCCTCTACTCTCTCTGATGAAGTTGTTCAAGATGAAGATGAAGCAGAATCTTCTACACATTCAATTCGAATTGAAGAAAGTCTCCATGAAGTGACTCCTTCTCCTGATGCTCCGGAAGTTCATGAGATCTCTGATATCTCATCTTATCATATTGCTGAAACAAAAGAAGACATTCGAATCTCTGATATTGAAGAAAAATACTGCTGCACTTCCATGCAAACATTCAACGGTGATTTTCCTTTGAATTCTGTGCAAAATTTACCAGTAATTGCTTCCGAAAGTGAGGAGAAATTTGAATTTTCTTCCTCTAATGTTGCTGCTGGTGTGAAAATATGTAAAAACTTGGATATTTTGGAAGAAATATCAGATTATAAGAGTGACACATTCGCTCCCCATTATCTAGATCTTCCAGTAAAATCTTGCAGGATTGCATGCACCAAAATTCAGAATTTTGAAGAAGAAGAACACTGTGCATCCACCGTCTCAGTTGACCATAATTTTGGATCTGATATGAACCTTATTGGGTCTGATATGATACTATTTGGATCTGATATGATATTGCTTGGTTCAAAATCTCAGGTTCATAAACCTTCAGTACTGCTTGTAGCTGTTCTCATCAACGGTGTGAAGAAACAAGTACCGCAAGTCTCCTTCGAAATTGCTGCTGGGGATTTGATTTCATTTCACAGTTTTGGATCTGTTGTGAACTTATTTAGATCTGATTTACATTCTGATCTGATATTATTTTGTTCATATTTTAAAATCCAAGATATTTCAGCCATGCTTGTAGCTGCTCTCACCAATTCCGGTGTGAAAAATCAAGTACCGTAGTTCTTCTTCAATTTTGCTGATGGGGATTTGGTGTTAGTTTCCTCCTGTGAGGTTGCTGATATTTTATTTTGTGATTCATTAGCTATTTCAAAATCTATATCAGATTATGGAGCTCAAGCATTCTCTCTCCAGAGTCCCAGGGATTCTCTACCTTTGGTCACAGGCTCATCTCCTCACAGAACTAGTAAAGAGGAAGACATTATGCATCCGCATGGACACTTGCTCCTAAGATTTGGGGCTGATTTTACCAATAATGGTTTGCTGTTCAGGGCTGCAACATATCAGTTTCTTGAGTGTTCCACACATGGTTTGAATCCTCAAGAATCTTTGCTCTCTCTTCAGATGATTTCAGTTGCTCTACATGGGTCCAGTTTTCACCGTGCAGCTGTTTATGTTTCTGATTCAATTGAGTGCATTGTTCTTCTTCCAAAGTGGAAGATTCCTCCAGACATATTTATTTAGTTTGTATTCATAGGTTCACATGCACAGTCTCAGGATGCTGCTACATAGAAGAACCAAATTCTTGATTTACTGCTTAGTTTGAGGGGGGGTATTTTTCCCATGAGGTTTTCTCCGTTTCCTTGGTTATATTAAGCAGTTACTTTATTGTACAGGGTGACCTATGGCCTTAGTTGTCAGGGCCCTAGAATTTTATGCATCTATGTTTTCTAACTCTTCCTGAGTATAGCTTAAGGGGGGGTGTTGGAGACATTTACCTTCATACTCACTCCTTCGATCAAATTGGCCTAGTTAAACCATTATCCTAAGTTTAATTGACATCAGTGGAGCATTAATTACCATCATCCCAGTCACTCCCACGCATACCTACAGTCAAGGAGGATAACTTAGCCTTCTCCTACAGTCAAGGAGGCTAACTGGAGCACTCTAGGGGTGATCTGTGTGACATTCATGCACCTAATTGCTAACTGGGGGTTACTTTCAGTTCAACCAATCAGTTACAGTCAGTTAAGGCGCCTCCATTCATTAAATATATTATTTAATGATTATTTATTATTATTTTAATGAACTGGAGTGAACAAGGCGCCTTCACCAACTTCTGATGGTCAGTTCAGCTTCAGTTAACCTCATCAGGGTTTATTGGAGTCATGTAGTACTAGCACTTGATGATTGGATTGCTATGACATGTGTTTGATCTCCTTCAGTTGAGATTAAGTCATTTATTGCACTCCAACTTCAGTTAGGGTTTGGTGAGTCAATTAGGGTTTTGGTCAAGTGGTTAACTGAGTGAGATTGCATGGCGAAGAGTCAGTTAAGCTAGACTCACTCATTGAATTCGAATTGTCCCTTAGCTATTCGAATTCTTCATTGAGTTAAGCCATTGCTCATGCATGGTATTGTAATCCTTTATTGTTCATATAATATACAGAGAGGAAACTTATTTGGTATTCCGATTATTTCCAATTAATGAGTATTTGTTAATTATTCTTTGATGATTTTGATTCCTAGTTCCTAGATCATGTGCAAGAATTAATACCCCACACTTTAGTAACTGAAACATGTGCCCCAATTAGGCCAAGTGGACCCAATGGTTCTAGTGACTAAAAATAGACTGGATGGATTCCTGATTTAGACATGACTCCTGATTTAGACATATGACCAAATGGGACAAGGGAGGATTAATAATACTAATACAAACATCGTTCTTCTTCGATGAAAGTGTTAGGAAGAAGTTCTACTGCAAGTTTAAGTGATGTGATTTGACACTCGATAGGAAGGACGGCTTCCAGTCCATAAACCAACTGAAAAGGTGTGAAACTAGTTGTTGTTTTAACTGAAGCCCTATAATCCCACAGTACCAAAGAAAAGAGTCAAATTCCAGTTGGATTTCTGATGTCCAACCATCCTATGCAGCATAGTTTTCAAAACTTTGTTAATGGCCTCAACTTGACCATTATCCTGTGGGTAATACGGAGTTGAGTTTTCATAGCGAAAACCCAGCTTAACATTCAACTCATCCATCATTTGATTGCGAAAATGAGATTCATGGCCAGTGACTATGGCTTGTAGGACTCTAAACCTAGATATCACATGGCTAAATAAAAATAGGGAGGCAATATTTCCATCCTTTGCATATGTAGGCATTTCCTCATCCCATTTTGTAAAGTAATCAACGGCTACGATTATGTAACCATGCCCCCTAGCTGAGGTAGGCTTACAATGCATGAAATCATTACCCCACTTGGAAAAAGCGCCAACAGAAATGACAGGGTGTAAAGGAGCAGGGTGGGTGCGCTTTTTAGGATAAAAGAGTTGACAGGGTGGGAATTTCTTAACAGCCTCATGACAATCTTGGAATATTGAGGGCCAAAAATACCCAGCGCGAAGGATTTTTGAGTTGTCATCACCATCCCAGAAAGATGACCGCCACATGCTCCAGAGTGGCAATCATTCAGAACTTGTTCCACCTCTTCGTGTGTAAGGAATCATCAAAGAATGGATTCAATACCATGTCGATACAAAGTATCATTTAAAATGAGATAATACTTTGTGTGGTGACGGATGTGACGACGATCGTCACGGAACATGTGGTGAACAAAAATTGAGTTGATCGATGGTCACAATATTCCCTAAATGAGGGAATTAGAGAGTTCAAAACACTATTGAAGTGACAACCGTCATAGCATAGAACCATTTTCTCCCCAATAGAATATTGTAATCCAACGGGACATCAACCACCTCCACCTGAATGGAAACAGACTTGCCCCTAAGCTCAACCGAAAGGGCTAGTAATAGCCCATGGGGTTGGAAACCTCATCCATTGAAATATTTCAAGTTTGTGGGCGACTTCGTAAGTTCAGGAGAACCAATGGCTCTCCAACAAGCCACAGACAAAACCGATGTGGAAGCTCCTCCATTTAGAACGGTCCTATGGACTTTTCTCCCAACTACTCTTGTCACTATTTGAAATGCGAGCTGGTGGGGTATTCTATACCTGTTGTTCTCCACATTAAAGTGAATCAAATTAGTGTTATCTGGGTCTAATTCCCCCAATGTCGTCAACAAGTTTTTTCGCTGCGTTGAAAAACTTTGGAGCACCTCCAGAGTTGACATTGCGCAAGGTGCTTGAGCCAAATATTCAACAACATTGTAGAATTGTGCAGCTTGATCATTTGGATTAAAAATAGACTTCCTGAGGGTGCTCTTAGGTGGGTGCAAAATCAATTCGATATTAGGTTTCTTGATCGTGAGGGGACCATTAGACAAAGACGAAGGAGAACTAGTGGAAGGAGTTTTTTCGGAAGAAGGATCCTCGTCCTTCTTTTTTGTAGGTTTTTCATATGACTGAATATGAGTATTCAAGCTAATAGTTTTCAAGGACATCATTCTAATTTCTTCTGTGGAATTAGAGGTTCCTTGATTAGACATATGATCTATCATTTGTTGTTGAGATGGAAAGGGGTCGGTAAGCACTGTCGGTGTAGGGTTACTTTTCAAAAATTTACTAATCTCTTCACGACGAGGGCACTCCTTCATGAAGTGGTCACCACCACACAATAGGCAAGCATACTTAGCCTTCCTATGGCCTTTATTACCATTCTCTAGGGTCGTAGCCTTGGGATTCTCCTGTTGGTTTCCAAGATTCTTATTTTTCCCTTTACCTTTCTTCTTATTACCGGGTGTTTGTGTACTTTGAATAGCATTCACCTCAGTGGAAACCATAGGATTAGAATGAGTAGTAGTGGAAGTACTATGTTGCTTGGTAGGATTAGCTATTGATGAGGGTTGGATTGAACCTACAACCCCATCAACAAGAGATTCTACAGGTGGCTTAGTAGGGTCTGTGTTGGGGTGAGGAGCTTGATGGATTAGGTCATACATAGTTTTGGATTGGGAATAAACCAAGTCTAGATAATGAGCATGACTGGTAGCCTGCTCTACAGTAACAGCACCACCCATAGCCACATCTCAAGAAATGGGAGGAAACAAGGATTTCATGAACCAGTCAGCCAATAATTTATCTATAATAGGAGCTTTAATAAGCCTTTGTCGTCTCCTCCACTCATGAATATGGTCGGATATGTGTGTGGAAGTATTTTGATGAAGTGATGTCAAAATATACGTACCAGTTTCGTAATGGATGGGCAGTTGGAAATGAGTAAGAAAAACTATTTCCAGTGAGATAAAGTCCACAAACAAATTTTGTGGAAGTTCAATGCACCACTTTGCAGCTGTACCAGTCAAAGTTCACTGAAAGAGCCTTAAACGGACTGAATCATCTATCAAGCAGTTGGAAGAACACCATAGATGGAAGGTCATAACATGGTGTTTGGGATCTTCTCCCTGCTTCCCGTCATATTTTGGAATATCTGATGGTAACTTTACTGGAATTCTAGGCCATGAACGGTTATGCTGGATGGGGTCATTGATCAACTTGGACAGGTCAGGTAAGTCCAAAGTTTCCAAAAAAGGAATTTATCGGTTAGGTTGCACATACTGGTAGTATTGATAAGGAATCTGTATACCAGTAGGACCATAGGTCGATTGATACACTAGTTGTTGGGAATTTGGATTCATGGATGATCCTACTGAAGATCCGCTAGATGGAGGAGGTTTTCCTCCACGTGGTGGTGGTGGTAGTCCTACGCCAGGTGAGCCTCCACCAAGTGGTCATCTTCTAGGTGGACCTCCAAAAGGTGTTCCACCAGAAGTTGTTCCGCTAGAAGTTGGTCACCCAGGAGGTCATCCTCCAGGTGGTGGTCCTCTAGGAGGTGGTGATCCTCCAGGAGGTGGCCCTTTAGAAGGTGGACCACCAGGAGGTGGTTTGCCATAAGGTGGACCTCTGCCAGGTGGGCCTCCACCAGGTGGTCCCCCACAAGGTGGTCCTCCACCAGGTGGACCCCCAAAAGGTGGGACACCATATCCTCCAGCGGTATTGATAGGTATCCCCCAGGCATAGACATATATGACCAATTGGGTTTCCCTCATGGCGTAAACATGTTTCTGGGGTAAGGCATATAGGGATATACCATTCCTGTAGATGTAGGTTGAAATTTCACATTACTTACGGATGGTATATTTCTTGGGTGAGTATATCCCCAAGAAGGTTGATTAAAAATGGGTTATACCCTTGGGAGTTGACCCATACTAAAAGGGGGAGTAACCTCTTTGGTTTTTTTGGGAGGGACTACAACTTTTGACTGTCCTACAAAAGGGGTCTACCTTATACTAGATGTAACTCCACTAACTACTAATACAACTTGAGCTGGAGGTTTCCCTCGAGTGGTAGAAGATATGGGAGAACCAGAAGAAGACCCAGGATTTTGAACTGTAGTAACAGGGTTGGAAGTTTGACCTGTATTAGGAACTATTGATCCTCGAACTGGTGATTTCAAACTAGGAGTAACCTGAGACGTCGAGAGTGAACGATATCCAGGAGGGGTTGATTTTGAAATACGGGGTAAAAGAACCGACACATGCTCCCGATGAGAAGGAGGTGAACCAAGGACGTTTTCTAGGTGCTCCTGAAAATTATGTAAATGATCCATAGTTGGCTCTAACCTTCTATACATTTCCTCATTAGACGAAGGATTAAAAAAGGACGGTCTAGTAACCCCAAATTCAGAAATTGCTTGACCCATAGAGGTTCTCCAAAAAGAAGCATTAGGGCCATATTATATCCCCTCGGTGTCATTAGATGGGGGATCAACCCAATTTGATGAACCAACATGAACTTCCATTGGTATTTCTCCTGCAATGGGAGGAAGGTCAGGTGGCAAGCCTTGAACTCTTCTAGATCGTCTCAAAGGAAACTCATCCAGATTGCTGGTCACTAAAATCCTAACCTAGGGTTTGAAAACTAGAAAAAACACACAAAACCTATCCTACACAAGATAAAGGCCACAAGAAAACTTAGGTGACAAGAGGGGATGATAAAAGTCGGTTCCTCACTAGGATTGTCAAGTCTTTGCAACTCATGATATACCTCAGGGTCCAACAGTAAAGCGTGACAAGGAGGATTGGGACCGTCCCTTGCTTGAATACTTGATTACCTAGACAGTACGTGTGTAGTAGTCTCCCCAAGTGTTGTTCTCAATGTATTGGGATGACAATATGGCCAAAAGGGTTTTTCTCAAATGGTTTAGGGAATCCTAGAAGGGAATCCATGTTAGTGTTGTCTAATGCACAACCGTTCAAAAGGGACCTTCTAATATACAATCGAGTATGTGAAGTACCTTTTGATATACCTCAAGGGTATGTGAAAGTTCGTTTGATATACCGACGATACGTGGAAGAACCACACAATTCCTGGGATGCAGTGCAGGAAAATGAACGACAACTCCTATGTTTAAAGATGTCGGAACATGTCTCTATCCTATCACTCAAGTTACTAAAAATTATAACCTAAAGCTACCGTTAATTTTATCTTGAACGGTTAGGTGGATGCATGAAATGTATACAAAAATGTAAAACCATGCAATATGGGATGCAAATTTTTCACTTTACCATTCAAAGTATGCCCTACTTATGGGAAGGAGAGAGTGTTTCAATTCTATTTCAAAACAAAAAAAAATTCCAAACAGTCACACTGAACTCTCCTTTTCAAAAATTACAAACAAGCAACACACTTTTACACTGATATTTGAAAGCAAGAACGAAGCGAGATCTCTTTTCCTAAAAAGAAAGACACTGGCACTAAAAGGAACACTAAGCACTTTTTCAATTTTCTTCAAAAAATGAAAAGATCTAACTTATAAATATGACATATTTTTCTTTTGATGAGATAAGAGTATATTAAAAGGAAAGAAGAAAATGGATATATGAAAGCTTGTGAATCTAATCAGGGGTCCATGATTTGTCTTCAAACATAATTATGATCAAATCTCAACAAATTTTTCTTTGAATAAAAATAAAAAAGAAGTGTTGGCATAAACTCGCGAAGAACTTAAGAAAAAGACAAAAAGCAAAGCTTCCTTTTTAGTTTATCATACAGTAAAAAGAGATCTAACTATGTTGAATTCCAAGCACTCCTTTTGAAAATAAAACCAAGCATACAAGTAGCTAAACAGATGGATGTAACCTAGCTCTTTGAATCAAAGCAAAGTAAGCATTTATCACTATCAGACTTTGAATTTAACAGTCAAGATCTCAAGCATGAATCCCAAAAAATACACAATATAGAAAGCAAAATCAACTTAGTTTTGAAATCACAAGGGTGTAAAAACCCTACCTGGAACCACTTGAAGAGGGTTGGTGATAGAGCATTACTACTTTGGCACCGCCTTTTGTCCATTGTGACAAAGCGATGGCACCACTTAATAACTACTAAGCAAGCCCGGTGGCACCGCCTATTCTCCTTTATGCATGTGCGGTGACTGTTGTAGATGTCAAAACAAAAAAAAAGTGAAGTAGAGAAAGTTAGGTGCTAAAACACTGGCATCAAATCATGAAATTAACAGAAAAAAGTACATAAAGTAGATGTGCCTCATATCTAAGCAGATCTAGTTATACCGAACCAAGATATCACTAGAAAAGCTAGTATATCTTATCAGTGAAAGGCTGGAATTTGGATTTTAGATAAGAGTTTGAAAACCAAGGAAGATCAGATGTATCTAAAGCTCGTCCCCAGTGGAGTCGCCAGATTTGTTGCTAGGAATATCGCACCTCTTGCGGACAAGAGTTGTTCCTCTAGGCCTGAATGGTTTAGATCTAGAACAAATGAGTGATGATAGAGATGGAATACTTCCCCTAGAGCTAGTAGATATCTGGAATGAGTCCTTTAGCTATTCTGTAATGTGATGTAATTGTCTCCTATGGTGATGAATCTCCACAGATGTACCTACACAAACACATCAAACAAAACAAGCAAGATCAAAGGTACTAGAACATAGTCTACAGTTCTATATTAGTGACTAAGGGATCCAATAGTAAAATGAATGATTGAAACATAAGACATTTTATGGGAAAGGAACCAACTTTGCATTAAAAATGAAGAAGAAATATTACAACCATTTCCTTAGTGTTGTGATGCTCCTTCACATGCCATGCCTTGTCCTCAAAATCTCCAACTTGCTCCTTCTATGCTCACCCTAGGTTTGGCCAAAATCTCAATGCAGCAACATAACTTTTCTCTCTCTCAACCATGGGGTATGAGCCTGGTTTTATAAGCCTTGGGAGGATAGGGATGGTTAAGAAAATGGTGGGTGAGGTGGAAGGGAGGTCCTATTAGGGGGGATCTCGAGTCCAGGTGGTCCACAAGACTAGGGATGAGGCTTCCACGAAGTCTTCCTTCGAGGAGATTCATGAATCTTCTCTTTTTCTCTTTTTGACTCAAGCACCGCTTGTCTTCCATGCAGAGATAGCATTACCAGGATGGAACCACTATTTGATCAAATGCATGAAGCGGTGGCACCGCTCATTGTCAAGAGACAGTGGGCATTACTGAAGAGGGTAACTCCCTTTGCATTAAGGGCAAAGGTGGTGTTGGACTCAAATATGGAAAATAGGAGTCTATGCCACTTTCCAACTTCACAACTTGAGATTTGAGGGAAACTTATGATGTTTTAGAACTCAACACTTGATGGTGACAAGATTTATGTGTAACAAATATTGCAGCGAGGTTGAAGAAGCTCTATGGGTTGCAATGCGACGGGTGGGCTTACCGCATTGACAGTATCACTGACCAGGTGGTGCATATTAGCACAAGGATTTTGGCCAACAAATTGGTCAGGAAGAACCACCCCATTCAATGTAACTCGGGGGTGTATGCGCAGAAGGTGTACAAATGAACTGGTCACTTTTTCTAATGAACCAGTTGGTGGAGGATGTAGTGGCATTGCAGGCAAGAGAAATGCCATTTACATACAGTTAGTTGTTGATCTTGATCGGACTCGTGGCTTAGATGGAGCCAGATGACTATTAAGGAATGGAGGTAGAAGTGGTAAAAGTATGTAAGGGTGCCCATTACCAAAATATCTGGTGGGTAAGGGAACTGGAGAGATTGAAGGACTGAGAAATCCAATTTTGGGTCTATTGGGAAGCACTGTAGGTGGCAGCTGTGAAAGATCCCTGGTCATCTGAGGAAGCTATGACTAAGTATCAACGGATTGCTCGGTTTGCAATTGGCCCACATGTCATTCACATGCAAGAGCAATGTGACCCAGACAAGCAATGGTTTCCAATGCCTTACAAGTTGTCTGGTGGGAAATTAGAGGCGACTGTTAATGATTGGACTATGGCATGGAGAGAACCAGTTAGTTTGGAAGAAGTGTCCACAAGACCCCTAATGGATGCACTTGTTGATCTCGTGCATAAGGATGACCAGCAGAGTCACCATGAATCCGATATAAAGTCGACAGAGACAGCCACTGACCCAAAATCAAATCATGCATTTGACAAGTCATGGACAAAGAAACGGTATGAACAGGGTGCAACCAGTAGCACAATGCCTAGGATGGAAGTGCAATTGAATCAGCTTGGAAATGTAGTTACAGATGCAACATATGCGGTCACAAAGGAAATGAAGAAATCTATACAAGAGGGATTTGCAGAGGTAAGAACAACACTTGAATCTTTGTATGATGCTATTTTGAAAGCGCCAGAAGGAGCGACAATGCAGGAATTTGGCTCGATCAAAACTGGGACGTGGGTTCGGAATGTTCAAATTCCCCCAACTGTGATTGAGACTAGCAATGAGGATTTGAATGCCTCCCTGCAACAGTTAAAGGACATTTCTATCGACATCAACGTGGTGTCCACGCAAATGTTGGTACATATGAAAAGAGTATCCAACCAGGAGTTAGAAGACAAAGAATAGAACATCAGCGATCATTTTTTGTGATCGCAGGAGAAGGAAGCGAAAGTACAGAAAGAATTTGAAGCATTGAAGATGGCACAAGAGGATTTGAGGGCCAAGAGTGTCAAGGAGATTGAGAAATTGAAAAAGGAGCAAGATCGACTAGTCGTCGAGAAGGCACGAATTTGGGACCGTAGGGTGCAGTTGGAAAATGTCATCTCTGAAGTATGTCAACGAGTTCCAGAAGTTGTTGCGGATGAATATGCCGAAGCCAAAGTGCATCGGCTCGAGACAATTATCGCGAAGTTGGAGCGTGACAACAATATTTTGAATGATTTGGTGCATCCAGACACACTGCCTAAGAAAATTGTAGAAAGAAATAGCACCATAGAGGATGTGGTGACACAGCTCGAATAGATGGAGCAGGAAGCAAAGAAATTCACAGACATGACTACGCAATTTTTGGGTAGCGTAGTTCAAGCTGAACAACTGGTGCAACTAACCAAGAAATTATAGGAGGCAGAGGGGCAGCTGGAGACACTAAAAATGACATTGAGAGAAATGCCACCAGTTGTTCAGATTACAAATCCTGAGCAGATGAAATATTCGCAACAATCTGTCGAAAAGGCGATGGAAAGACAATAGAGGCACGGTGAGTAGTTAGATGAGTTCCAAGATATTGGAGCGCAGCTTTCTGTTAAAGCAGTTGTTGCACTAAAGGCGACGAGGGAAGGAAAAAAGGAGGTTGCTAAGAAGATGGTGGAGCACACATTGAAGCACGACTTGACAGGAAGTAAAGATATTGTTGAGAAGGTTCAAGAACAGGTGAAGGTGATTACTCAATAATATGAAGACTTCAAGTTGAATATTAATGAGTACACCATGTCGAGCTGACATGGCTCGAGGGCGAGCCACAAGATTATGTTTGGAGCCTATTGGCAAGCGGTTTTGGGATAAGGTAGTTGTGCAACATCACATATGTTACGCAAGCTCAAAGACACCGTGCAAGTTGAAGATGGCATGCAAGACGAAGAATGGAATATTTTATATATTTTATGTCATCTTTTGTAGTTTTGGACCATATTTTGTGGATATTGATCATTATTTTGTAGAATCAGTTAAGAGTTAGTTAGGAAGTTGTCTAAGTGGACCTTGAATGTAAAGGCGCAAGCCTATAAGTAGATGTTGAATTGTAAGTGTTAAAGGACTTTTGATCATCTTTGTTGAAGTACTTTTGGAGAGCACTGGTTGATCTATGAATTGTTTTAGAGAACCTATGATTTTTCGCAGAAGTTAATATGACATGAAGGAAGTTGAGTTGAATCATCGTGTTCCTTTATGTTTTCATGTTTTACTGTTTTCTACGGCTCAATTATGAATGCAATGTGTATCTGTGACATGGATCTGTAAATGATGTGATGTTTCCCTGCTTTAAATGATGTTATCCTGTTGGATCTGTTTGCACATCGACATGTTTATAGCAGTTCTAATATAATGATGCGACCTATTGAATAATGAGATGATTCTGTTAATGCATGACTGATTGAACAGATCTGTTAATGTTGTGCTAAGTTGATAAGTAGATGCACATTGTCCTCTCTCAATCTGTGGAAATTGGGTTACGTTAGCTCTCCCTTGAACATCTCGAATGAGACTTCATCTGCTCTGTGGGTGTTTTCAGATGGGGTAAAACCTGTCTAGGTCGGTGCTCAAGGCGATCGCGGTGGTTTGGGTGTCGACGGAGTGGGAACCCCTATCAACTGGTTTTGTTGACTTAGTCTGTGTCAACACTTGGTGGCATTTGCACACTTATTCTCTATATACTTATTCAGACTGGCTTTATGTATATAGAGAACCATTACCTGATAGATCTTACACACTGCTAAGACTTGCATACACTTTTATATATTTCTTGAAACTGGCTTCAAGTCTTCATGACATCCATCTTGTTTATTTGACATAAATCTTGTTTGTTTAATATTTGACATGAATGACAACACCAAAGTTCAACAATCTAGTTCAATACTTAACATTTTCTATTGGAAATGATTCTCATGCTTCTGTAATAATTCTTTTGTATACTTTTAAATCCAACAAATTGCATTGAACTTACTAACACCATCGATGTAATGTTCAATGTTTTTGAAAGCATGAGTCTGATGATGAGTGACTTTCCTACCATCTTCTGTTGCACCCTAGTACAATTTCAAATAGAGAAAATGTTGAGAAAAGAGCGCAAATTGGAGAGGAAGCATACCAACCATGGCTTAATAAACCACATGTTCAATTTCCACTATGTCCATACTCACCAATTAGGAATGCCTATAGAAATAGTATTTCTTCACATGTTGGAAATGGAGGCATTGAAGTAGTGGTTGGTATGGATGAGTTATTATGACAAACAAGTGCCATGGATGCAATGTCATTACATACATTTTAGGACAATGAGCTAGGGGATGACGCTCATATAATTGAATCCTTCTTGAAAATCCTTAAATCGGCTTCCACCACCCCTCTCTTTGGACCTGGCCAGACAAATTCTACACAGTTGGGGACAACAATGTTACTATACAATGTGAAAGCAATGTATGGCATGTCAGACACAATTTTCTCAACAATTTTGAGGTAACTAACCATCAACTACCTTATGTTTTAAGCAATCTTGTCACACAATCAACATTGAAAATGGTCGATTTTATGAACATTAAATGACATGGTACATTTACATTTCCCACTAATTATAGGTTATTTAAATATAAGGTACTTTCAAATGATAATCTCTTTCTTGAAAGCTTCTTAGAGGGAAACCAAATGTTGAAAATGTTGGATGTTGAGTACATATCATATCATGTGTATCTCAATGATTGTATTCTATATATAGGTGAATATGCAGACAAAGAGATATGTCCAAAATATGAGCATGACAAGTACTAAGAATCAAAAAACAAGGCTAAAGCACATGTTCCTCATAAGATATTGAGGCACATGCCTATAATACCAAGGATTCAAAGGCTCTTTCATTGCAAAGATTTAGCTATGTTGAAAGGATTGGATGCATCACATCGAAGTGCGGAAGGATTTATGTGAATCTCGATATATTCAATAGTCATGAATCATATAGAGGATACATGGCCCAATAAATTCAAGGATGAAGTATCCAGCCTCCTATTGAGCATATTCATTGATGGCGTCAACCCATATTCCCAACCAAACATCATCTATATTGTTTTGATTGTAGTAGTGATCAATAAAAATATCCCCCCATGGTTTTCTGTGAAGAATGAACATCCTATGCTGGCTCTTATAGTCCATGGTAGAAGACAAGTGAAGAATATGGATGCTGACATACAACCATTTATCGATGAATTGAAGGAATTATGGGAAGGGATATAGGTATATGATGTATCGAGACCCATCCCATCAAACAATAGTTTTACATTGTATGGAATAGGTGTGTACACCACACATGATTATCTGAGGTTATGAGTTTTCTTAGGTAAATATGTTGTTTGATTTATTTATATTCAAAGCAATAATTTTTGGCATATTTAATTTTGTGTGACTATCTTGATCTTCAAAACTAATGTGCTATGTATACCATAACATCGCAGGTCTTGTAACAAAAGGTTATCGTGGATGTAAATGTTGTGGACCTTCTATGAAGTCTAGGTGGTCCAAAGACATACGAAATACAGTGTATGACGATATTGAATTATTCAACACCTATATTGAGAAAATTCCCAAAAGGATGAAAGTAAATCAATATTTTATGAGCTCCATGATATTGAGAGCATCTTAAGATTGTCCACTTACTAGATCCCATGCATATATTTAAAAATGTTCCATGTTATTTGTGGTGTCACATATCATCCAGAAAAATTGACAAGTTGGCTATCAGAAAAGATCTTATTTCTTCAAATACTAAAACAAAGCATTGACCAAGATAGGAAAATAGAGGAGAGGATGGCCCCTCTTTTTCATTTAAAAAAGGCGATGTCCCATGGATTTTGAAGAAAGATGATATTAATTTGGAAAAGGAAGTTATATTGGGTGTGAAGGAACCTTTTTTTAAGGGTCTACTCTACGATATTGCTTCACTACAGACGAACAGTTGTCGGGTTTGAAAGCACATGACCATGTCAACCTTCTAAGGGTACGTATAATGTAAAAAAATTGTTTTTATTTTTTATTTATTATTTTACCACACAAGTTGAAATGCAATAAAGTTTTTTTGTTTAATTTGTAGTGACATTGTTCATTGTTTGTGCATGGGTGTGTGAACCACGTCTTTCTCGATGACCTACGGCATGCCATATCTAAACTATTTGCATTTTTATGATGGATCACATCAAAGGAGATTTACATAGCTCACATTCCATGGTAGTGTCAAGTGATAGCTAAGATTGTTTGTATGTTTGAGAAGGAACTACCATCAAGTTTCATTAACTTCAGATTCATCTTCTAATTCTCCTAGTTGATGAGGTTGAATTAGTCAAGGTGATCTCATGTCATTAGATGTTCTTCTTGGAGAAGTTCATGAAAAAATTGAATGGAGTTGTTCGACAAAGGGAAAAACACAAGGGATCTATGGCAGAGGGGTACATAGTATATGAGTCATTCTATTATGAAAATTACTACATCAAGCAAATCGACCACACGCCAGGTGCAGCAATTTGAGATGATGAACATGATGAGGACAAAGGGAAGGGGGGGCACTGGAAATGAATGGAAAAAGGCGCATGATAAAGACTAAGTCACTTATCTTTTGATTTTCACATTTCCAAATAGTAACTATTCACAAAAAACTTCAAAATAGTAACAACAAATTTAGAAATTAATGTAATCAATAAATTCATTCTTTACAACACAAAGGTAACACGATCGTGGGTCGCATTTTATGAATTGAAGAGGAGGAAATGGGACATTGACATAAAAGAATTTAAGCAGTTGCATGGTAGAAGCATGCATTTTCTAGATCATTTACAAGAACATATGCCAATGAACTGTCTTAACAGTTTGGGTGTGGATCAAGCCAAATAGAAATATGGTGTGTCCGGTCATTACCCAAATGAAGAGGAGGATTCTCTAAACATTGGTATTGGGTGCAAAAACTCGGTAATAATATATTTATGTACATTTCTAACTTTATAATGCAACTTGGAATTATAACATCTATGTTTAATATATTAATGGTTGGGTTATTAAACATATGACACAATCATTTGATAAATTTTCTTACAGTTGCATTCGCTCCCCTCTATGTGGGCTTATGTGTTGGAGTCATTTACCCAACTTACACACTTATTTGGTCAATTTTGGCCTATTTTCCCACTATCCTAAGTTTAATTGACTTAATCGGTATTAGATGAGCACACTATGACATCGGCACGAGCACACCCACTCCTTCCTTCAATCAAGGAGGCCAACTAATCCTTCTCCTTTAATCGGGGAGGCTAACTGGGCTTTCTCCTTTAAACAGGGAGCAATTCTGGGGTGATCTGAGTGTCATAAGTGCACATAATTGCTAACTAATTGTTGTTTCACCTAACAATCAGTTAAGTTGAGTTGTAAAGGCACCTCCATCATGTAATTTTTTATTTTGGGCTAATTGGGATGAACTGGAGTTAGCTAATGCGCCTCCAACTGCCTCTGTTGACCAGTATCACTTCAGTTAACTTCATCGTAGCTACTTGGAGTTAGTGATGCGCTACCACCTACTATTTGGCATGCAGTGACATGTGTCTGAGTTACATTCATTTAGACTCAGTCATCTATTGCACTCCAATTCAGTTAGGACTCAGTGTGAGTCAATTATGGATAGATTAGTGGTTAACTAAGTGTGTCTAGTTTTGTTGACATTCAGTTAAGCTACACCCATCCATGCAATTCAAATGACCTTCTTGTGAATTCGAATTGGCTTGGCATTCATGCATTCTACATAACATTGTATGGTATTACTCATTCTATTATTGATTATACAGAGCTACAACCTCCTATTGTAGTACCATTGCATCATTTCATGTCTAATTTGTCTTGAATCTCTTGTGAGACTGTGTTTTTTCTCAAAAATTGTTGTGACAGAATTAATATTATGGACAGCATTTTCAAACTGAGCATGTTGATGCTGGTTGTCTTACACAAGACTATTGAGTGGAAGTTGAATTCGACCAATCTAGTCATGCTAGCCACCGCGATTGAAACCTGATAGGAGGGGTGTTCGGTTATGTCCGAGATATACAAGAGATCATTCAAGTAGACTTATCATATCTTTAGGTGAAGGTGGTGGGATACATTCGACAGGAATAATATAAAGGAAGATCATGATAGTGGTTTTATATGTATCAACTCTAGAAAGATTTTAGATGAACGTAAGGAGCCTTATGTTTTCCTGAAACACTACAACCAAGTGTTATTTTACCCAGATGTGTTGGATAAAGATTGGTGGTTCATATTAAGAAAATACCTTATTTGTAAACATGTTTTTTAGAATAACAGTGCTATCATGCCAACCAAGGAAGATAATGAGGGTGATGGCAACAAAGAGTGAAATGTACATGTTTTATTTCATCATTTACAAATTGATGTATCATTTTGTTATTGTTAGTTATGAAAGGTCTAATTATATTGTTTATTTTTCATGTTATGATGGTGGAAATGGAAATGGTGTGTGAACCATGACTTTCTCGATGACCTACAGCATGCCATATCTAAACTATTTGCATTTGTATGGTGGATCACATCAAAGGAGATTTAAATTTCTTGCATTCCAGGGTGGTGTCAAGAGATAGCTAAGATTGTTTGTATGTTTGAGAAGGAACTACCATCAAGTTTCATGGACTTGCAGGTTCATCTTCTAATTCACCTAGTCGATGAGGTTGAATTAGTCAAGGTGGTCTCATATCACTCAATGTTCTTCTTGGAGAGGTTCATGAAAAAATTGAAGGGACTTGTTCGAAAAAGGGGTATATGGCAGATGGGTACATAGTATATGAGTCGTTCTATTATGTCAGTGACTACATCAAGCAAATTGCCACCTTCCAGGTGCAGAAATTCGGGATGATGAATCACTAGTACAAAATTAGAAATTAATGACTAAAAATGACTAAAATCCAGCTATAAACGACTGCTTTTGAGTCGTCAACTAATAGTAGCTGATTTCCACTATATTATAGCTTGACTAACTTAGTTGTATTTCACTTAGTCATTAATAGATTGACTTATTAGTCATTTATTAGTCAATGATTTAGTCATTGAGTTAACCACGGATTTAGTCACTGAGTTAGTCACCGATTTAGTCACTGATTGCAACAATTAATGACCAAATATACGACTAAATAAACTACTAGATGATAACATATTAATGAATAATATAAATACGAATAAATGTTAGTCACGCTATAAGATACGAGAAATTAGCTACTAATAGTCGTGTATATGTGAATTTAGTCATTTTTGTAGTCACAAATTTATGATAGGGAATGGAGGAATCGAACCACCAACCTCCTGCCTATAATTAGGCAGGCGTTGTACCATTGAGATAGCACCCTTCAAGAATTTGTTATTTTTTGATAATGATTATTCAAACAAATTTTTCATCATTCAAGCATACAAAATAATGGTTATCATGTTACTATAGATCCATAATGGCTTACCTTGTACTAGTCCTTCAAGTCCTTCTTGCACTTAATAAATGCATTTGAAAGACTTAAAGGACTATTACAAGGTAAGATATTGTGTATCTATAGTAACTTGATAATCATTATTTTATATGCTTGATGTTAGCTGGAATATTTCACCTTCTGCGGACAGTAAGGTGTTCCACTGGTCTGAATGGTTCAGATCCAGAACAAATGAAGGACAAAGGTTGAAGACCCTCCCTGGATGTCGTAGATACTTGGAATGTGATGCTTCGATAGTAACCCTGTGTACCTGTAATCATATTAAACACGCAAGCACGTCAAAGCTGCCAGAATATAATATATTGACCCATGTTAGTGACTAAGGAATCTAACAACATACATGTGAAATCATACAACAACAGTAATGTGGGATGGAAATCAGCTTTACATTAAGATAAAATGGAGAAGTTTACAACCAGTTAAGCCTTAGTGTCGGAATGCATCTCCATGAAACCAAGCACTCTCATCCCCATAAGCTCCGACTTTTTCTCTATATGCTCTTCAATGGCTTGAGCCAAGTAATCAATCCAACAGCATAACAATACCTTAAGAGTTCTCCCCCTCAACCATGGACATGAGCTTGTATTTATAAGGCTCAATGGATAGGGATGGTTGAGAGATTAGTGGATGAGGTGGCCTCTAAGATCCTAGGATGAGGTATCTCGAGCTCAACTGACCCACAATGATAGGGATAAGGGAGGACACAAGGCTCATCATCTAGAAGCCTCGATAATCTTCTCTTTTTCCCATTTTACCCAGGGTACCGCTTTTCTCCTTCAATGACAGAGCGATTTAGGTAAGAAACGCTTATGGACTAAGGGCCATAAGCGGTGGCACCGCTTGTGGATAACAAGGGATAGGCAGTGCAAGCAAGGTACCGCTCTTAGGCAAAGGGGAAAGCACGGTGCTGAGCATTTTTGTGAAAGATTGACAAAATGGTATGAGTTTCCACTCCAAGTGTTGGGATTAAGGGCAAACAGGTATGTCAAAGGTCTTATCACATGATGGTGATAGGATTTTGGCATAACACTTGAATGATGTAAAATGCAAAAATCCCATAAATTTATAGGAATGACAAGCATTCATCCAATGTTAAACTATCCATCGAGTCATCTAGAGTCATGCCAAGATATCTGAATTTGACTGAAAATTCATAAGTAACTTGAAGATATTGGTGGATGATGTCATGGAAATGAGAATTTTAGTTAATATAGAAGCAAAGGATGAGTAAATTGAGCAACTCATCACCCGAAATATATATAGAATAGTAAAAAGAAATATACAACTAATTCCATTTCACATCAAGAATAATGGGCATTAAATCTAAGTACTCTTAGACACTAGATAAATGGAAATGAAATGAGATGAAATATTAGCAAAAATATTTTAGAGTTTGCTTGCTGACAAGAAGTATGAATACTTGTGTGATCATTTATTAAGAGGTGACTTATACAACCACTAACCTGCAATCAAGGCAAGAAACCATGTTCAGATTGATATATAAATAAAATAAAATAAAAGTTAAAGATAGACTATGCCAATCCCAATATCATTTA
Source organism: Pseudotsuga menziesii (assembly GCA_001517045.1). Taxonomy (NCBI): domain Eukaryota; kingdom Viridiplantae; phylum Streptophyta; class Pinopsida; order Pinales; family Pinaceae; genus Pseudotsuga; species Pseudotsuga menziesii. Next base: position 615,580 of record LPNX011168163.1, read on the forward strand.
TACCTCTAAAGAGAACTATCAAATCTCCCACAACTAGTCAACTTTGTCCAAAATGCCCACTTGGAATGCCATTGTTTAAACAAAACAAAAATAAATTGAAAACATGAAAGTAGTAATTTACTCTACCTATCTATTGGATGCAGAGTCCCATAGATGTACAATAGAATTAGTCAAGCACATGCAATAAAATTATAAATGGACAAAAAGAAGAAAATAATGTGGTTTAGACCTTCCTTAATTTCTTTACTCAGATATATATTACGATCACACTTTGTCTCTTAGGATACAAGTCACTAACAAAACAATGGACATGCCTGAGAGAGAGAGAGAGACATAGGTAGTTGTAGGGAAGAGTGAGACAAATACATACCTCAAGGTATTAATCAAAAAAGTATATAAATGAGGATGAACTTTCAATCCTATTGTTGTAATAAATGATAGTGTTTTAGGACAGTCTTACATCAAGCAAATAAAAGCTCCTTTCAAACATGTAGAGGCAGGAAGGAGCTTCCTGATTAGCAATGTATTGGAAATGGAAATAAAAACAAAAAAGGGAATAAAACAAGTCTCATGCTAAGACTTCTAACCATAGTAAAACTTGTATTTTAATTATAACATATCCAGTCCATATTTTTTCTCATATAATGAAAAATATCAGAAAGAAAACAAATACATAAGATGAAAAATAACTTTTCTTAAGAAAATGTATATGCCAACCCAAGCCTGTTTATATCTCTCATTTCAACTTCATCCATTTGTCTTCTAAATGTACGGTAAGAATTTCTCATAATAAAGTTTGTATGGTCTATAAGGTTGACTGGGTTTAGCACTATTCAATGATATGTGTATGGTCTTAAAGAACCAATGTAAGGTCTAGTCAAGATTTGGATGATAGAACCTTGTTAAGCAAAATGGGTGAATCAGTATGAGTACAAGTGAACTATGTTCTCTAAACTAGTAAGTTTAAGCCTCTAAAGTTTGAAATGTAACAATCAAATTTAAAAAGCATATATCAACATCAAATAAGCAAACAATTATACAAGATATAACAAATAACCTTCAAAAAAATATTCATTTTTAAAGCATGGAAGGAATAACTTCAACTTACTTCAATACTAAATTGCAATTATTTTGTCTTTGCCTTGCTTTAAACTCATATGTGTTGTCTGCATCATCAACTTTCATGAAATATTTGTTGTGATCATTGTATCTAACATTCTTTACATCTATATGTGCCTCATTTTAGCAACATCCAATGTGCCAATAACATTTTTTCCCAATCCCTACATCATTTTCATCCCTGACACTACGAAAGCTGTACAACAAACTTACTATGTACTTTAAGCTTACATCTGTTGGAAGTATGTTGTCATTGATGTCAACATGGTTGAATTGAAGTTATAGTTTATGTGCAAGTCATGAATGTATGCCACGTTTTTTATGATCATACTTGATGACTATAGATGAACCCATGATTCAATAAAGAAAAGAAGGATAGATCTTGAAATGTTGAGAGAAGGTTGTGGATAAGTAAAGAGCATGATCAAATTTGGAGACTATTCCAAGACCTCATTAGATCAAGTACAATAGCATCCCTTACATACATATTTGAGAAAGGTTGACATTGCTTGAATAAGTTCAATGAGAAAAAGATGTACCAAATCATCAAAGATACCTATAAGCATATCTCTATTTTGGAGCAACAACAACCTTACTACATGGAGCAGCCTTACTACATTGAAGCGGCACTTGACCAAATATGGATGCACATGCTTGAGAGCTTCTTCCTCTTACCCTCATGCTTGTGAACTTCTTCCTCTTCCTTGAGCTTTATCAACCTCGCCTCCTCCTGCCTTCGATAATATTCCATCTTTGTACGGAACTCTCTTTCCTGTGTTCTAATTGCTCAAAGTTATGCAATCCTCTCTTCTCTTTCTCGCTTCAGTCTCTCAAACTCTCTGTGGTGACGACCAACTACCTGACTTTGAAAGATATTGTACATTATCAAAACAAACCAAAATAACTCGGTTATAGTTCTAGGGAAAAATAGATCCTGCTATAATAGGAATACATCGATCCCAGACCCAAAAATGTCAAAATTTGCAAAACCCTACCTTATTGTTCAACATTCGGATAAGCCTATTCTTCTCCACAAGATTTGCAGCATGTTGTTGTCTTCTTTGTTCAATTTATTGCTGCCAATGCATGAGTATCGTGCTGGGGAAAGATCATTCAAAACATAAAACCAAAATATATTGACTGCTTAATTGCAAGAATTTGTCTACACTAAAGCAAGCTACTCAGTTCCAAATTAATCACTTATCCAACAAATCTCGTAGGCTCATGAAATTGATTGAGCATCCAACTGGTGTATCACCAGAATATATCCATGTTAACCCCAGATCTATCAAGTGCCAAAAGGGATCCAGTCTCTTGAAGCGAATTTTTGTATCATTTAAAATGGATCTAGGTTGGTTGTACTCTCACTCAAATCAGTAGAACTCGGAACTTAGAACTTATACAGATATGGATATGTAAAAATAGAAGTTTCAATCTCTCTTTTTATCTCTCTATATAGCAGTTTTTATATCAAAAGTACATATCTAATCTCTATTTTTCATATTTATAGGGATAATTATAGTTGGATAAGATGGTGTACGTTACTAATATTTCTCTCTTTCATACATAGAGAGATATTTATATTACCGACAAACGATAACGTAAATATTCGATACAGAATCAAAATCAAGCTAACCTGTTGTTGTTGTTCAAAAAATATTTCATTATCCACCAAGTGCTTTTGATAGGTTGCTTCAATAAGATGGGTTTGTTCTTCTCTTTTGGACATTTCCAAATAATCTGGTCTATTTGGGGAGAGCATATCCCGCATTTATAATAGGTATTGAACACACTAAAGAGACATTAATGATTTTTGAGTCTAACGAAGTGTGAATTTGATCAACAGTTATTTATTTACCTTGGATATGTGGTTGGTGGATGAGAGTTGAAGATAGATATAGTGAAAATCGAAGCCATAAACAAGTGGTAAACACCTACTAATTAATGAAGGTAAGAATATTTATGGAAGCAGCACCATGTTAGTTAAAATTCATAGCATCACCATAAAAAAGACTTATAGCTATGGATTTTTGGCTTGCGGCCTGGCTGAGCTCATGACCCTCACGCATACTCCTTGGTCTGCCCGCCCTCCTCTCAGAGTCAGCCCGAAAGCATCCTCCTACTGCTGTATTTTCTGGCCCCATGGGCCCGGATGGGGGCCCTGATGGCTCCACATCTATTCCTCCAGAGCTTGCGACTTTTCGGAAACTTATAGAAAGCAGCGAAAAATGTAAGCTGAACGAGACTCAGCAAAAATTCATGAAAAAATATGGATAGCATCCCTACAGTTGCCCTTCCAGCTGAAGAAACATGCAGATCAGCTCTAAATCTGTCAAATCGGGGCCTCATTGGTCAATTCACAGGCTTGTGTCCCTCCCCCAAAATGGTTGAAGCATGGGTGCAGAGGAATTGGGGATCGCTATTAAAAGCTGGCATCAGAAGCTACTCCGTAGGCAGGGGATTCTTCATATTCATGTTCGAAGAAGAAGAGGACATAAGCCTCATATTCAGGAACAGACCATAATTCATGGGACCCCAGTGTTTATACTTAAATAAATGGACACCAGACTTCGACCCAACACAAGCTGTGCCGTCGGCAATCCCGATATGGGTGTGCCTTCCCCATTTACCTCTCCACTGCTAGAACCTGAAGACTCTGGAAACCATTGGAAATACCCTCAGTAAATACATAGATCATGCAAAGAGAAAATACCAGTACTCTTATGTGAGAATCTATGTGGAGGTGGATCTGGAACTAGGGATTCTAGAAGCAATCAATTTAATGGTCTCAGATTAGTCACGCATCCAAGAACTAGACTACAAACAACTCCCATTCAAATGCAGGTATTGCCATGAACATGGACACTTCATGAGATACTGCAAGAAGAAGGCTGAAGAAGAGGCAGAGAAAAACAAAGATCAATGGACCTAGGCTCAGAAATCTGCCTCGAAAAGGAAGAATAGTAGGAAAAAGGGAAAAGAAACGTCAGGGGGGTCTTATGTGCCATAAGTAATACATGAGCAAGAGAAGGGACGCAAAGACCATCCAAGGCCAGAAATGGAGGAAAACCCCTTTGAAATGCTAGGGGAACCAGAAGACAACACTGAAATAGCACCGGAGGAGATCGAGCAGTAGCCCCCTCCCCTAGCTGCTGAGAAGGAAACGATAGACACACCCCAACCGGGATCTCCAGTCGGGATCTTCACCTCGCATTCCTACGCTGAGGTAGTAAGGAAAAAAACTCTGGAACCCTCAGGGTCATCGGATGATGAGTCATTTGAGAAGCCATCAAAAAAAACAAGGAGGAAATTCAGCAGGGAAGCTAGAGAGGAAAAAAATGCAGGGTAGCCAAGCCACAATCGAAATGTCAATGGGGAGAAACACTAGAACAAGGCCTCCTAAGGGAGGTTCATCCCACCCTAATCTCAGTAAATAATCCAGTTGGTCTCTTGGAATTGCAAAGGGTTGGGGAATCTTGCAAAAGTCGAAGCAATAAAAGACCTTCTGAAAATAGAAACCCCAGAAATCCTCATTCTCCAAGAGACTAAGATAGAAGGGGATTCCCTCCTTCATATCAGTAGTAATAAGTGGAAGAAAAATGCAGGGAAGGCCATCAGTGTTAGAGGCTCCTCCGGGGATCTAGCAACATTGTGGGCAGTTGAGGAGTTCACACTTGAAATCTCCTTTCATACTTAGCATTGGATCTACACCAAGCTCCACCATAAAACAAGTAAGCTCATCCTTTCTCTCTTCAGTTTGTATGTCCCCATCCTGCAGGAAAAAAAGAAAGAGTGTTGGCTACCTCTAGCAGATTTCATAGAAATATACACCCCTCGAAACATAATAGTTACAGGAGATCTAAATCTGATTTTCGAATCCAAAGGAAAGAGGGGAGGGAACAATTAAGGATCAAATGCTCCCCTTGGTTGAGGACCTCATGCATTAGTGGGGTCTACTAGACATAAAGCCAAACTGAGGACTGTTTACATGGAAAAATAATAGAGTTGGGTCAGATCATATAGCTGCATGTTTGGACCGCTTCCTAGTTCAAAATTCACTGCTTGATCAGAGGGTGATCTCCTCCAAAACACTCCCAAAGCTAACTTCAAGCCACAAACCCATCCTGCTTCAACTGGAAGAAGAAGAGAACTTGGGGCCCATCCCCTTCAGGTTTAGCCCTCTATGGATCGAAAAGGAAGGGTTCAAGGAAATATTAAACTCAACCTGGTCTACCCCAGTGAGAGGGTCCCCTTCCTTTGTGTGGGAGTAGAAATTAAAAGCCACGAAGGCAACTTTGAAGGATTGGATTAAGAAGCCCATCAAGACCCCAACTACCCAAATAAAGGAGACTACCTAGATTCTTGAAAATCTTCAAATAGATTTCAAAAATAAAGACATCTCCAGAGCAAATTTGGAAGAAGAGCAGGCAGCCCAAGCAAAAAAAATTCTCTCTTTCTGCCAAGAAGAAGAGTTCTTGAGGCTGAAATCTCAATGCTTGTGGCTAAAAGCAGGAGATTGTAATACATCATACTTCCATATACAATGTATAATTAGGCTATCTAAGAATCATATCTCTGAAATCACCACAGCATATGGGACCCTCCTCAAAGGCCAAGACCAAATCAAGCTTGCAGCAAAATCTCATTATCAATTTCTGTTTAAAGACAACAATGAAGGAAATGAGGGTGTCTCCGCAGATTTTATTTCCCACATTCCTCTCCTTGTCCACAAGGAATATAACTCATCCCTCTCAAAGAATTTTACAGAAGAATAAATATGCAATATAATTTGGGCAATGGAACCTGACAAGGCCCCTGGTTCGGACGGCTTCTCAATTCACTTTTACCATTAGTGCTGGGACATCATTAAAGTGGATTCCCTGAGAATGGAAAAATCCTTTCAGCAGAAAGCCAAGGTGGGCGGAAGCACTAATTACACCTTTCTTGCGATGATCCCCAAAGAAGTGAATCCGAGCACCTTTGAAAGATTCAGGCCAATCTCCCTCTGTAACTCATCCTACAAGATACTGCAAAAATTATTGGCAAACTAAATCAAACCTCTCCTTGGGAAACTCATTTCTCCCAGCCAGGGAGGCTTCATCAAAGGGAGACATATCATAGACAATGTGATCTAGGTTCAAGAAGCCATCCACTTGAGCTTCCACCGTAAGGAGCAGGGAATGATTATTAAGCTAGACATGGAGAATGCTTTTGACCGGGTAAAACACTCATTCCTTTTCAAAGTTCTTCTCTCTTTCAGTTTCAGCTCTAATTTTGTCAATTTGATCAAAGCTAGCATAACAAAACCGTGGATAGCTCCACTGGTAAATGGCAGACCAACTAATTATTTCTAGTCCACGAGGGGAATCAAGAAAGGCTGCCCCCTCTCCCCTTTTTTGTACATTTTAATGGCAGATGCATTGAGCAAAACGTTAGATGCATAGAAGAAGGTTGGGACTGTCCCAGGCATAAGGATAGTAAAAGGCATAGAGCCTATAAATCACTCACTCTTCACTGAAGACTCTCTGCTCCTGGGGGGATCTTCCATAATGATATCCAAAGCCTTTAGCAGAATACTCCAAGACTTCTACAGTATAACCGGAGCACTCATCAATAAAATAAAGAGTGGGGTATATGGCTGGAACACATAACAGAATGTCATACAATGAATTGCAAACAGTCTGGGCTTCTCGAGCTATGCTAGTTGGGATAAAATTAAGTACCTAGGGCTTCCCCTCACCTTGGGTCCTAATAGAGATTCATTGTGGAATGATGTGATGAATAAGCTAAGATCAAAAATTAAGGCATGGGCAGGTCAATGGCTCAACAAAGCTAGCAAGTTAATGTTAGTAAAAGCAGTTCTCTCCTCTCTGCAAGTCTACCAAGCTTCTTTTCTTCTAGCACCAAAATCGATTATGGATCAATTCTCAAAGTTAATACAAGACTTCTTATGGCAAGGAGTTAAAGGAAACCAAAGGAAATTCCACCTTGTTAAGTGGGACAATGTCAAGCTTCCTCTGGCTGATGGTGGCCTTCAGATTCTAGATCCAAGATTAGCAAACCTGGCACTTGGAGGAAAAATTCTGTGGAAAATGCACACAGACAGCAAATATCCAGTTAGTAGAATACTGAGATTAAAGTACATGAAAGGAGAGTCCTTGTGTAGTCTTCAGGAAATCTATTACCAAAATGGAACTGTCACTTGGAATTTATGCAAGAGGAGCCATGATTTTTTTTAAAACATTTTTTTCAGAATTCGTGGCAGAGGAAACAATACATTGTTGTGGAAGGATAGCATCATGGGGAAGCCTCCTCTAGACTCCGTGGAGGGAATCAATTGCATTAGAAATTGGATGAACATGCGTGGGGTCTCCACGCTGGCATACATTTCAAGTTGGGACATTAATGGTGGATGGCTCGATTGGTCTCTCCCACGTATGCCTAATCAAGTTGAAAATCAAAAATCGCAATTCCTTATTGCACTCTCCGATCTGGCCCCATCCCACCTGCAAGAGGAAGATCACTGGGGATGGAGAAAAACATGCACATACACTGTTTCCCAAGGATTTTATTCTCAACAAAAAAAATCATGAATCGGGTCTCCCAACAGATCTGTGGAAACGTGTCTAGGATCAAGGCAGAGTTCCAAAGGTAAATTTCTTTTTTTGGATTTTGATGAATAGAAAGGTATTAATCGGAGAGAATATAGCAAAATTTGGCATCATTGGACCCCAAAGATGCATATTTTGTTGTAGAGAATCAGAAACCAGTGAACACTTGTTCATGAACTGTAAATTCACGTGGGAGGTGTGGTCACTCGTTATTCTTGGTCTAAATGTTTCAGTCCCATGGAATACATCAATGCTAGCACTATATTCCACTTTGAAAATGAGATATCCTCACCCAATTCATGGTAAGTTTGCGTGGAGTGGAATCTGGGAGGCTATACCCAATTATGTGTGCCGGAGCATCTGGCTGGCCAGAAATGATAACATTTTTAACAATGTTCAATAGCAAAAGCCAAATCATTTCTCATTGAAATGGCTAGAGTTAAATATTTTAAGAACAGGCATTCGTTGCTTCTGGATGAAAAAAAATGGATGGGCACTTACACCTTCAGAGATCAAAATAAGGATCCAGTCAGGCCAAGCATAACCCAAAAATGGTGAATAAGAGATTCGGGATCTGACTTTCAGATTTGGTGGAGGACTCAGGGGAAAGCTTCGATCTGATTTGATTGTGCCTCCAAAAAGGCAACCCAGGGAGGGTAGGAGTTGGCGAGGTAATTTACTCCACGGATGGTAAAAGTGTTGATAGCTTCAGTTGGGGCCTTGGTCATAAAAGAAACAACCATGCAGAATTACTAGCCCTATTAAAAGCTTGCCATATTGCATGGGAGAAAGGGATCAAAGACATTCAAGTCTTTGGAGACTCGAAAATCATGATAAAGACTCTATCCTCAAATGCCCTGTTCAATGATCCGTTGCTCAACAAAGTCTTACAAAGATTGAGATCAGTGATGTGCTACTTCTCTTCGCATATTTTTTATCATATTTTGCGTGGGGTGAATAAGGAAGCTGATGTAAATGCAAATGAGGGATGCTTACTGAATCAAGGAGTCCTGGGGGTAAATGAAGAAGAAGATCGTTGGGCTTCCACTTTGTAGACAGGTGGAATTTTATAGGGGTCGATAAGAAGTCTTCTAAGAGACTGAATATTGTTTGTAATAATGTTTGATTTTGAGTAATCCCATCCCCATTCTTTTTATAAAATATCATAACCATTCTAGTTTAAAAAAAAATCATAGCATCATTTTAAGAAATAGTTACACCACTTCATGCTATAATAGCCGAAGAAAAAGAGTTTCATATGGGGAAAGCAACAACAAAGGTATTTTGAGGATTTGAAAATAATAATCACTAAAGCACTAGCTTTTTTAATGCTTAATTTGTAGCAGCCATTCAAGATTGAGATGGATGCAAGTGGGAATGCCATGGGAGTAGTCCCCTCACCTGGAGGACTGCATGCATGTTATCACTCCGAGTTGTTTTACGGATTGGTGATGTGATATTCTACATACAATCAAGAGCTCTATGTCATTTTACAAGAAGTGAATAAATGGAAGCATTATCTCCTGGGTAAGGGGACAATGAGTCACACTGATCACCAACCACCCTAGTATATGTAAAGTCAAAATTGGTAGCACTAGGAAAGGAATTACAAGTGGACAGGATTTTGGCAACAATTCCATCTAGTCATAAAATACATAGGGAATGACAAACAAGGTTTCATACATGTTTTCAAGACCATCCATGCAGAAAATGACAACTATGATAACAATATTATAGCTTGAACCTTCCACCCATGAAGTCCTGGGATAATAATATGTGGATGATACTAACTTTCGAGGTGTTGTTCAACAATTAATTGAAAGAGAAAATAGTTGCTTACTCGAAAAAGAACAATTATCATCTCCGAGAAGTGCTACTTTCAAAATTTTACAACTTGTGCATTCCACAATACATGAGAATTCAGTTAATTCAAGAAGCGCATACTTCAAGAATTACTAGACATTTTGGCATTGGGTAAATAGTGGCAAATCTACAGACGTATGCGCAATGGCCTAAATTGCAAGAACAAGTTTCCAAATTCATTCAATAGTATGTTCTTTGTAGCACCGGTAGACCAAGAAATAGGAAATGTGAGATGTACATGCCATTAACATTTCCCAATAAACCATGGGAGTGTTGCACCTGGAAATATCACATTGCTTATCAGCCTCCTTGAGAATTTCAAATGCCTTTCAACCTCCCAAAAATCCTGGCTTGAGTCACCTTGGTCACTTTTTTCCCAGACCTAGAAGGGATGGCGCTTTCTTGTTTTTTGCACAGAGCATCGGCGATGCATGTCCCAGTTGAGCAAAAATCATCGTTTTCCCTCTTCTTTGGAAAAAAGCTTAGGTCGACACTCCTGATAGTTTTTCTAAGAGCGTCGATGGTCAGTAAATGAGAAAAAAATATGTTTCTAGAAGCTTCCATGCGGAAACCTCCATAGGGTTAGTTCCTATATGCCTGGGAGAGGTGGCATTCACCCTCCTCACCTATAGGGATCTCATCCTATCTTTTTTCCAAGTCATCTCTTAATTTCTAGACCTATAAATGAAGCCTTCATGAGGAGAGTGGGGGAGGCCAGAAAAAACATCCTTATGCTGCTAGTTTGAAGTCTGAATCAGAGGCAAAGTAGAGTTAGCTTATGGTTGGAGAGGTCTTCAAAGTCATAAGGGATTGTAGACATTCTTGTTGAGATTGAAGCCATCGACATCAAGGATTTTGTTGTACTTCTTTCTCATCCATATATTAGAACAAAGACATTTCCCTTTCCTATATTTGATTGTATTGATTGTAATTAGATATTATTGGATTCCTTGATCACCAATATGAATAGTCAATTTATCATGATGCTCTCATCCCTTTTGTTTGTCTTGTGATCTATTTTGCAAGTACTGAACTATTGTGAGGAATTTTGGAGAGAAGACAAACAGATCAAAGGTTGAGGTATATTGTATTTCATGTTAGTTGATTTGATTATTCAAGGAAAGGATATGTTACTATGTATTTTTGTTTTGTAGTTGTGACTTACATTGCAGAGGAAGAAGCAGTGTCCGCACTGATTAAGAATTCCTAATAACAAAATTCGTGACCATATTGGGGAAGCTTAATCTAGTCAGATCTGGGGAAGATCCAGTCATATCTGGTGCAGATCCAGTCAGATCTACAAACTTCGGTAACCATTCCATCTATGAATTTCATTCTCTCTCCTTTTAGTTGTTTCAGTTAACAAGGTAAGTTATCTATCTTATGTTTCTAATTCTTTTCCTATGTTCTGAATAGTTTTTTACCCTTTTTTTCAGTCCAACTTAGTTTTTATGTTTTCTCCTGCATGTTGATGTATTTGTAACTTCGGAATGTATTCATCTATGTATCTTATGTATTGTAACCCAATGTTTATTCCAGGATGTATCTATAATGTAATTGAGTCATGTTGTCATGCCCCGATGTTCCAATCGGGAGGATCTATAATGTAAACAAGTCAGGTCAAGTCATAGTGGGTAACCCTCCAATTGTCTAAGGGTTAAAGTCCATGTAGTTCCTGGGCACTAGGGTTATTAGACTATCCTAGTAGAGGTTGGCTCTGGTATGGTTTTAGTCATGCCGGGATTAGTATAAATAGAGAGCTGGAGTCTCTATTTGATACACAACTCATACACACTCAAGTGTAGCGCATAGTTGAGGAAGGAGAAGACACTGGGGCTAGACAAGAAGAAGATTATTGATGTCGGGAGTGCATCTTACTGTTTTGGGGTTTTACCTTTTGTGTTGATTCTATCTCTAAGGAATTTGTGGGGTTTTCTCCTTTATGGTTTTCCCGAGGAAAAACACTGTGTTCATTGTCTCTTGTGTTTGATTGTTGTACTTGTTATTCTCTCAGTTAAAGATCTTAATAATGCTAGCTTAATGTTGAAAAAACTAACATGGTATCAGAGCTAACCTGAGAAGAAGACACTGTGCAGCTATGGGAACTAGGGATTCCTAGTTTATGGATCTTCCTCCATAGATTTTCAGCAAAAGTAAGGTGGAATAACTCTCCTCCTTAGGGCGCATCTTTCTGTAGAAGCAGAATCCAATTCTGAGGTTTTTCAGTTTTGGACCTATCACTGCTATCGAAAATTAGGGCTTTTCACAGAAGAGGAAATTTTCAGTGAGCCCAGTCCTGGAATGATCTCCTCCCCAAAATCGAAGTTAGGGACAAATTTCAAGGCATTTGGGTGGACAAATGTCTGAAAAAGCAAAACCCTAATTTGCTCCTAAACCTGCTCTGCGGGATTTCGGCTCAAGTTTCAGATCCGACATCTTGAACCTGGTAAGATCTAAAATCTTTTGTATTTCCATTTGAGGTTCTCAGTTAAGATGTCTCATCATACCAAGCTTGATGAAAAGCTTGAGGGAGATAATAACTTCCGAGCCTGGAAGTATAGGATCCCCCTGGTCCTGGAAGAGAATGAGTTAGACTCCTACATCCATGAGGAGGTTCCAGTTTCAGAGGGAGATGAGGATAAGGCCTTACATAAGAAGAAGATGGTTATGGAAAAGAGGATCATTGTTGATTCTATCAAGGATTCTTATGCATCTTTGGGCGGAAGCTGCCAGAATAGGGGTGTATGTACAGAACCGTACTCCACATAGAGTACTCGAGAACAAGACTCCTGAAGAAGTCTTCTCTAGTAAAAAACAAGAAGTTAGCCATCTCAAAATATTTGGATATCTTGTGTACATACACATCCCAAGAGAGATGAAAACAAAATTAGATCCTTCAGGAAAGAAGGGTATATTTGTGGGATACTCTGAAAGCTCGAAGGCTTACAGAATATATTTCCTAGGATACAAGAAGATTGACATCAGCAGTGATGTGACATTTGATGAAGACACAGCTTACAACAAATCTAGAAAGAGACCTGCTAAAGAACCTGAAGAAGCAGAAGCATCCAGAATTCATGATACAATCATGAATGAAGAAGCTCAAGAAGAAGATAGAGAGTTTGAAGAACCACAAAGACCTATAGATCCACCTCTGGAGAAGAATCCTCATAAGAGGAAACCTGCTTGGGTACGAGAAATTATCCAAGGTGCGGAAAGATATGGGGCTCTAGAAGAGAATCACAGAGAAAGAAAGAGGAACAAATATTGTTCCGGGTATGTAGCTTTACTATGTGATTTCATTGATAAAGAACCTTCCAGTTATGAAGAAGTAGTAGAACGGAAAGAATGGAAGGATGCTATGATCGAAGAGTATCAGTCGATCATGAAGAATGATGTTTGGGATGTTGTCCGAAGACCAAAAGGGAAGTCAGTTCTAACTTCCAAATGGATCTACAAGATCAAGCATGCTGCAGACGGTAGCATTGAAAAATATAAGGCAAGATTTGTGGCTCGGGAAGAAGGAATAGATTATGAAGAAACCTTTGCACCTGTAGCCAGATACACTTCCATCAGATCAGTAATTTCTCTAGCTGCGGTGATGAAATGGAAGATACACTAGATGGATGTCAAGACTGCTTTCTTGAATGGTGTAGTGGAAGAGGAAGTGTATGTATAATAGCCACTTGGTTTTGAGACACATGATAGGGAGTCTCATGTGTGCAGATTGAAGAAATCCCTGTACGGTTTGAAACAGGCACCCAAGAGATGGTACGGCAGAATTGATAGCTTTCTATCCAGTTTGGGCTTTACCAAGAGTAAAGCAGATTCCAACCTTTACTAGAAGGTTGAAGATAGAAACCCAGTGATGCTACTACTATATTTAGATGATCTATTTGTGACAAGTAGGGATGGGTTGATTGCTAACACAAAGAGAAAGCTTGCTGCCGAGTTCCAAATGAAGGACTTGGGTATGATGCATTACTTTCTAGGTATGGAGGTGTGGCAAAGTGCAGATGGAATCTTCCTTGGACAAGGGAAGTATGCAGTAGAGATCCTGAAGAGGTTTGGGATGATGGACTGCAAGGTCATGGCCACACCTATGGCATCGAACCTGAAGTTATTGAGTGATGCTTCATCAGAGTCAGTTGATGCTACTATGTATCATCAGATGATTGGGTCCTTGTTGTACCTGATGAACACGAGACCCAACATTTGCTTTTCTGTGAACACCTTGAGCCAATTCTTGATAGATCTGAGAAATGTTCACTTGATTGTTGCAAAGCATATTTTGAGGTACCTAAGGGGTACAGTTGATTATGGGCTCAAGTACGATGCAAATCAGAAGATTAACCTGGAGGGTTATGTTGATTCAGATTGGGCAAGCAATGCCATCGATAGGAAGAGCACTTCAAGGTGTTGCTTTAGTATGGGATCAGGTGTGATCTCTTGGTTTAGCAGGAAGCAATCATGTGTGGCACTGAGTACAGCTGAAGTAGAGTATGTCGTAGCTTTTTCAGCTAGTTGTGAGGCAGTATGGCCGCGGAAGCTACTGTCTGATTTATTTAATATCCAAATGGATGCTACTTGTATACATTGTGACAACCAGAGTTACATGAATTTGTCAGAGAATCCAGTGTTCCATGACAAGTCGAAGCATATCGAGATCAAGTATCACTATATCAAGGATATGGTGCAGAGGGAAGCAGTGAAGCTCCAGTATGTTGTGACAAAAGAACAGATAGCTAATGTGTTGACAAAGCCATTGGCCAGGGTGAAGTTTGAGTACTTTAGGGAGAAGCTTGGTGTTCACCAGATCGAGGTTTCCTCCAAGGGAAAGTGATGAGTCCCATAGCCATTCTGACATGGTGAGAGGATTGGTTCCTTCCATGGTCATATGTAAGGGCTGAGCCATTATGTTATGGTGAGAGGATTGGTTCCTTCCATGACAGATATGAGTGCTGAGATCCATAGCCATTCTGATGAGTAGGTCAGCTGTAAGGCCTGAGCCATTCTGTCATGGTGAGAGTATTTGGTTCCTTCCATGTCAGATGTGAGTGCTGGACATTCTATCAAGAAGGACAGATGTAAGGGCTACTGCCATTCTGACGAGTAGGTCAGATGTAAGGGCTAAGCCATTATGTCATGGCTAAAGGATTAGGTTCCTCCCATGTCAAATGTGAGTATTGGCCATTCTGTCAAGAAGGACAGATGTAAGGGCTACTGCCACTCTCTAGGAGAGTGGAGGCACCTGGTCCGTTACCATGTAGCTCAGTCTGGGACTAGGGGCCATTCTGACGAGGGTGTAGGATTTGGTTCCTACCAGGTCAGATGTGAGTGCATGCCATTCTGACAAGGGTGTAGGATTTGGTTCCTACTAGTTCAGATGTGAGTGCTGTGCCTTTCTGATGAGTAGGTCAGATGTGAGTGCTGGACATTCTGGTGTAGGATGAGCTCCTACACAGATATAAGGGCTACCACCTTTCTAACGAGTAGGTCAGATGTGAGTGCTGGCCATTCTGATGTGACTATAGGATTAGGTCCTATATGATTAGATATAAGGGCTACTGCCTTTCTAACGAGGGTGTAGGATTTGGATCCTACCAAGTCATATGTGAGTGCTAGCCATTCTGACGGATAGGTCAGATATAAGGGCTACCAAATACCTACGAGGATGTAGGCCTACAACCAACATGAAAGAAGGCTAGATCTGTAGAACTTCCTGTGATGAGAAGAATCATGAGATAGCACACATGATGATGACCAGATGAGATCTAGATCGAGCTATGATCCATATCCAGTTACGATGACTCTGAGAGATCCAGATCGAGTGATGATCTAGATCCAGCAGTGATGATCCATATCCAGTCTAGTGATGATGATCCAGATCCAGTCCAATGATGATGATCCAGATCCAGTGATGATGATCGAGTATGATCGAGTGATGATGATCTAGATCCAGAAAAGAAGATGGCATGAAGACGAAGAAGACTTGAAGATGAAGATGATAAGATGATCCAATTGATACAGAGAAGAAGACCAATGCTGAAAATTGTGTCGAAAGAATACCTTCCTAGTTAAGAGGGAGTGTTGATGTATTTGTAACTTCGGAATGTATTCATCTATGTATCTTATGTATTGTAACCTGATGTTTATTCTGGGATGTATCTATAATGTAATTGAGTCATGTTGTCATGCCCTGATGTTCCGATTGGGAGGATCTATAATGTACACAAGTCATGTCAAGTCATAGTGGGTAACCCTCCGATTGTCTAAGGGTTAAAGTCCCCACAATTCCGGGGCACTAGGGTTATTAGACTCTCCTAGTAGAGGTCGGCCTTGGTAGGGTTTTATTCATGCCAAGATTAGTATAAATAAAGAGCTGGAGTCTCAATTTGATACACAACTCATACACACTCAAGTGTAGTGCATAGTTGAGGAAGGAGAAGACACTGGGGCTAGACAAGAAGAAGAGTATTACTGTCAGGAGTGCATCTTACTATTTTGGGGTTTTCCCTTTTGTGTTGATTCTATCTCTAAGGAAGTTGCGGGGTTTTATCCTTTATGGTTTCCCCCAGGAAAAACACTGTGTTCATTGTCTCTTGTGTTCGATTGCTATACTTGTTATCCTCTCAGTTAAACATCCTAATAATGCTAGCTTAATGTTGAAAAAACTAACACACATTGCAGGCTTTCATCCTTTCAGTCCACTGTTCAGTGGTGCTTTTCCCTTTGGCTGATAGAGCGTCGGTTTATCCCAGGGCACGTTTTTTCTTTTTGACCGAAGCGTCGACACCGCCTTCTCCTTTAACTGACAGAGCGACGTCGATGCCTGTGTGCAAAAGGCTAGGAGCGTCATGACATCCTAGGATGCCCTGGTGCAATACCCTTCAGCGTGCCAAGGTATGTCTTCAAAAAAATGCCTGTTCAAGAAACTTTTGTTCAAAATTTGTAAACTATCCTGTTCTCTGAAGTTTTTCAGTGTTGCTTGCTTGCTGTCTGATTTATGGTTTTTGTGAGTTTGATTCTCTGTTTGAGCTCAAATCCAAAAAAATTATGTTTTGCATTGTCATAAATGAAAGCAGAAACATAGTTCAACTTTGGTTTTTTTAGTAAAGTGTCTGAAAATTTTATTTTGAAAAGAAAGCATATAGCCTCTTCCTAGAAGATTAGTTTCTTTTTTAGAAAAGACTGCTTTGTGTGCCTCATATTTTCTAGAAAAATACAAAAAGTATCATATTACTTTCCTCTTGTTTAGGCTTGCAAAAATTGTTTGTTTTCCATTTGCATGAGTGATTTAAAGGATAAGTCTTTTTGACATTGTAGCAGAAGTTAGTTTTGCATGCACGTTAGAGGCCTAGTTTTCTTTTTTGGATTTTCAAAAACTTTAGAGTGCTTGTTTGAAAGAGTTTTTGTGTTTGAAAGAACTTTCTTTGCATTCTTTATTGGTTCTTGTTTTGATTGTTAAAAACAATTTTATTTCAGTATATTGTTGAAAGGAAAAGAAAAAGGTTTCTTCCTTACCCTAGTTAGTTCTCATCGAAGTCAAAAAGTGCATTTACATTTAGATTAATTTGCATGATTGGAGATAACATTTCACAAACATTCACCTAATCGTCCAGATAAAATTAACAGTAGCTTTAGGTCTATAAATTGTATAGAAATTTGAGTGACAGGTTAGTGACGTGTTCGGGCGTCGTTAAGCGTAGGAGTTGTTGTTACTTGTCCACACTACAACTCGGGACTCGTGCAGTTCTTCCACGTACCGTCGATATATCGAATGGTCTTTCACGTACCCTTGAGGTATATAGAAAGGTACTTCACGTACTCGATTGTATATTGGAAGGCCCCTTATGAACGGTTGTGCATTAGATAGCACTACTACCGATTTGAGCTCCCATGTACCTTGCGTATATCGAGAGACCCCACTAGGATACCCTAACCATCTGAGAAAAACCATTTGGTCATCTTGTGTGGATAAATACACCAAAAACAGCATTCGGGGAGACTAGTACGCACATACCCCTGAGGTATATCGTGAGTTGCACCTACTTGACAATCCTGGTGAGAGACCGGCTATTCTAAACTGTCCTATCACTTAAGTCTGCTTGTGACCTTTAGCTCTGCATAGGTTTTGCTTGTTTTCTTTTCTCCTCTTTTGACCTAGATTAGGTAACTTCGGCCACCACAATGGCTGAGCAACTTGTGAGACGTCAATCTCATATATTGCAGGTTTTACCTCTTGAATCTCCTTCTACAATGGAAGGACAAGAAGGGGTAACCATGGAACAACCAGCTTCTACTAATGTTCCCCTAGGAACTGCCTTAGCTAGTGAAACCAAAGAATATTTCACTTTTTTTACAAATCCTTTGGTTCAACTATCTCGTGCAGCTGATGCTTCTGTGCATTCACCGTTGGAAGGCAGTGTCGATAGTCCTACTCCACCAGTTTATGGGTGGAATGCTCCTTTTTGGAGGACTTCTATGGGTCAAGCTATTACTGAATTCGGGATTATTAAACCTTCACCAGGGAACCCCCCTTTAGGAGAAGAGGAACAGAGAAGAATTAATGCATGTCTCAATCGAGCTCATAACTTTTTTGAGAGAGTAGAAAGAATCATTCCTCCACCTGTGTCTCATTATGAAACTATGACGGCTCGTTTACCCCCTAATATAGACCCTTCGCCTATAGCTGAAATTAAATCTTCTTCTGAAGGTCCTCCAACCTATGGTGAGACTTCTTGCAACCCATGGCCTGAGGGATATCGTTCACTAGCTCAAGTGTTAGGTCCTATTGAAGAAGTTCCATTTCAAGGTAATCTAGGTCCAAATGAAAATCCTACAGTCTCACATCCTAGCCCCGTTACAAGGCCTTCCATACTAGCCATGGTTGGGGGGCAATCCACAAATCAAGTAATGTTAGCACACTCTAATGCTGGGGGGCAACCCCCGGCATGATTTACGTCATCTATTAGTGGAATTATTTCTAGTTCATGACAATTTGCAGCTACAGCTCAACATGTAGTAGTTATCCCTCCTACCAATACCAATATTGTCCCCCCCCCCCATATAGTTTATGCCAAACCTTAGGGGTGCAACCTGTCAATAATCCAGCTTCTTGGGGATATACTTATCTAGGAACTCAACCCCCTACGGCTAATAAAGTTTATCAACAACCACCACCAGAGGCTATTTATCTTGGAATTCCCTACCCTGGGAATGCTTTTGTACCTTCGGTACAACCCAATTGGTCCAATGTCCCATCTTATGGAGGAGCTTTTATTAATATTGCTGGAGGATATGGTGGACCACCGCAAGGACCTGGAGGACCTGGAGGTCCTGGAGATCATGGAGGACCTGGTGGACCATTTGGAGGACCACCATCCAAAGGCCCACCATCACCACCTGGAGGTGGAGGACCACCACCCGGAGAACCACCACCTTCCGGAGGACCCCCTCCCTCAGGTGGCCCACCTCCTCATGGAAATTCTGGAAATCAACAACCTTTTCAACAAGCTTCGGGGGCATCATCAATACCCATCTATCAATCTGCATTTGGTCCTACTGGTCAGCAAATTCCATACCAATACTACCAATATCCACAACAAAATCAACAACTACCATTTCTATCTACTTTAGATCTACCAGATTTGTCAAGATTGATAAATTACACCATCCGTCATGACCCCTCTTAGCCTGCTATTCCTATAAAGATGCCTTTTGATATACCCAAGTTTGATGGTAAACCCGATGAAGATCCAAAAAACCATGTGTTGACATTTCACTTAATATGGTGTTCATCCAATTCTTTAATGGACGGCTCAATCCGTCTATGGATTTTTCAAAGAACCCTCACTGGTATTGCCGCAAAGTGGTATATCGAGTTACCATAGCACTCTTTTTGGGATTTCAATTCCTTAGCAATGGCGTTTTTAACACACTTTCAATTGCCAATCTGATATGAAACAGGTACAAACCTTCTCACCTCACTTCGACAAACCACATCAAATCACATCTCTGACCATAACCATGAATGGAGAAGAAGACGAAGGTTAATTACGGCCCCTATTCCTGATTAGCTGCTCGTTGATTAGTTTACAAAGTCTTTACTTCCACCTATTGCTAGAGATGTTGCCATGGGAGGTGTTGTTACTGAGGAGCAAGCTATTAGCCGTGCTCAGTATCTAGACTTGGTCTATTCCTAGTCAGGTACTCTCTATGATCTGATTCCCCATGTTCCTCGACCCACAACAGATCCATCAACAACCGCAATTGAACCACCTATTGATGGCATACTCAGTTCAGTTCCAACACAAATTGCGGCAAAATATTCTAAGAAACAAAATCAAACCGCCACTCCTTCAAATCAACCCGCACCATCTACCAAACCTGCACCCTCTCCTGTTGCTTCTGCCGAAGTAAACGTGATCCAATCAAATGAATCTTCAGGCGGAAAGAAGAAAGGAAAAAATAAGTCTAAAAAACCTGATAATCAACAAGAAGGAAACAAAACACAGAACTCAGATGTTGATTCAAAAAGTAAGAGAAAGGTAAAATATACTTGTTTA
Source organism: Pseudotsuga menziesii (assembly GCA_001517045.1). Taxonomy (NCBI): domain Eukaryota; kingdom Viridiplantae; phylum Streptophyta; class Pinopsida; order Pinales; family Pinaceae; genus Pseudotsuga; species Pseudotsuga menziesii. The sequence goes on from LPNX011168163.1 coordinate 635,741, forward strand.
ATCTACGGACGTGACCATTTTACAAAATAATTTCCTCACCGTGAGGAAGTCAGTAACTTTTTGAAAACTTCACCCACCCCAACAGTCCTGAAAGATCCTTTCCCTTCCCAACAACAGTTAATTGATCATAATTCATTGAATGGAACTTCTTCATCCAATGATGAAGTTCAAATGATGTCCAGTGAAACGGTTAATTTAAACACAATATCACATAGTTATGACCCTCCTCCGGAAAAGAAACCTGATGATGTTCCATCTGAAAAACCCTCAGCTTCCACACCTCCTGCTAATAATGGTCTTCACATTGAAAAACCTATTCCAGAAGCAATTTTCCGCCCACCAAAGAGTACTCTATGTAAGTCCATAATCAATCCTAACGCTCATGCCGCCCAATATTATAATATTGTCAAAGATTTGGCCCAAGCACCCTGTGCTATGTTGGATTTAGAGGTACTTCAAACTTGCCCAACTCAACAGAAAAACTTGCTTACTGCCCCTGGAACCATGGATCTTGAGAATAGTAATATCATCACTTTCAAACTGGATGATTTCAAGACGAGACTCTCACATCAGTTAGCTTTCCATATCGCTACCAAGATTGCTGGAAAGACTATACGTCGTACCGTTTTGGATGAGGGTGCCTCTACATCAGTTATGTCTTTATCTTACTGGAGAGCCATTGGTTCTCTGGAAATCAACTGTTAACCTACCACCCTTAAGGATTTTGATGGTCATGGATTTCAACCCTATGGATTACTACGTACCATCCATGTTGAACTGGGGGGTAATTCAGTCTCCATTCACATTGAATTCTTCGATGCTCCTTTGGATTACAACTTAATCCTAGGTCGTAACTAGTTTTATGCTATGCAAGTTATAGCATCGACCATTTTTCAGATTGTCCAGTTCCCATTCCAAGGAAAGATTGTTATTATTGATCAGTTAGATTTCATCACACCTAATGACATTACAAATGATGAAAATAGCGTTCCGCTCCTGAATACCCACAGTATAAGGACATTGGAGTAGGCCTTATCAAATACTCTTCACTAATGGGAGTCTTTCCCTCGTCTGATCCTCCTCCTACTTCGCAAACCGCATCTGTTAACATGATTTCTACCTCTCATGCAAACAAAGGAAAAGCAATTGCTATTGAATTAACATCCTTTTCCCCTTTCAAATAAATTTACAATGCAATCCAAGCTACCAGTGACCCCCCCATTAATGATCATTTGTTGGTGGCCTTAGACCACTATCACATGCCATACTAGATCGAAACCCCCCCCGATCTCTAGATTATATTTCACACACACTTCCTACAGACGAATCTATTATGGAATTTATTTTGTTAGAGGAGATGCCTTGGGAAGATTATCATCATAGATCTTCTTTCCTCCCCCCTTGCCATACTGTAGAAGACCACTTCACCTCCACGGTTTCATCTAATATAGTCCTCAACCCTCAGTCTCCGATCCTCACTCGTAGTGTCGATTCTAAACAAAATTTGTGTAACATTACAAAAACCATGCCTATAGACATATCGATGAAACCAAGTATTTCCGAGAACATTTTCATAGGTCGGAACTCTTCACCTGAAGAAGTTCAAACATACATTTCCCTTTTCAAGGAGTTTCGAGATGTCTTCGCATGGACATATGAATAAATGCCAGGGATTTATCCCTCTATCATTGTTCATGAGATAAAAATTTATCCTGATGCCAAGCCAGTCCATCAGAAACTATGACAGGTCCATCCAAGAAAAGCAGCTGCTATTAAAGAAGAAGTTGAGAAACTTATGAAGGCTGGTTTCATTTACCCCGTACCATTAACTGAATGGGTGTCCAACATAGTCCCTGTGAACAAAAAACAGGGCATTATTAGGGTTTGTATCGATTTTAGGGATTTGAATCGAGCTTGTCCAAAAGACAACTTTTCGACTCCCTATATTGATCAGATAACCATAATTGTGCTGAAAGCGTTATTTTTTCCTTTATGGATGGATTTTTTGGCTATAATCAGATTGAGATTCTCCCATTAGACCAACACAAGACAGCATTTATTTGCCCTTGAGGGACTTTTGCTTATCGTAAACTGCCTTTGGTGTAAATAACATTGGCATGACATTCCAACGTGCCATGTCCTATGCTTTTCATGACATTAAACATGTTGTGGAACCTTATCTTGACGACTTGCCTACTCATTCCAAGCGGCAAGATATTCATGTCAATCATCTGAAAGTCTTTGATGTCGTCATTTTAATATTCGTCTAAATCCCCATAAATTTGTTTTTTTGTGTAGAAGTTGGTCGACTTCTTGGCTTTATTGTTTCCAAAGATGGCATCCGTATAGATCCCTTGAAAATTGAAGCTATCTTATCCCTACCTGCTCCCACGAACATAACTAAACTCCAAAGTTTGCAAGGGAAGGCAAAATTTCTACGTCGTTTCGTCTCCAATTATGCAGAAAGGACACATGGTTTCATGAGGTTGCTCAAGAAAGATCCCCCTTTCGTCTGGGATGATTTCGCACAACGTGCGTTTGATAATCTCAAACATGCACCAGTATTGCAACCACCTAATTATGCTAAGTATTATTCCTTGTATGTGGTTGCATCCTTGTCTACCATAGGCATGGTCCCTGTTCAAACAGATGAACACGACCATGAACATGTGATTTTTTACACAAGAAAAAGTCTTCTAGACTCTGAAACCCGATACTCACATGTGGAGAAACTCCACCTGGCCATGGTTATCGTGGTCCAGAAGTTTCGTCATTATATCTTGCACTGCACCACCACTGTTTACACAGATTCCAACCCCATGCACTACGTTCTTACACGGCAAGTACTTGGGGGAAAATAGTCACGTTGGATTGTGATTCTCCAAGAATTTGAGTTAGAATTCACTAAAAGCACTTCTAAGAAGTCTCTTATTTTCGCAGAGCTTATATGCGACCTTCCTCGTACTATAGAGAATACAGAGCCCTTTGATTCATTTCTCGATGAATCATTGTTTCTTATTAGTGTGACTGATCCATGGTATGGAGATATCATTTTGTATCTCCAAACCTTACGATACCAGCCCACTACTTCTCAAGATGAACGTCGTCGCATTCACCACCAGGCCAAAAGTTATCTTATCTTGATTGATACCCTATACCGTCGTGGTGTTGACTCCATCTTACGATGTTGCCTTACACGTGAGGATGCTGAGATCATTTTAAATGATTGCCATGCTGGAGCTTGTGGTGGTCATCTCTCTCGTTTGGCTACTGCCCAGAAAATCTTGCATGCAAGGTATTTCTAGCACTCTATTTTCAAAGATTGCATTGAAACAGTCAAGAAATTCCCACCATGTCAAATGTTTACTTCCAAGAAACGCACACATCCAGCTCCACTCCATCCCGTTGTAGCAGTTAGCCCCTTTGCAAAATGGGGCATAGACTCTGTGCACTGTAAACCTACCTCAGCCGAGGGGCATGGATACATTATCGTGGTTGTGGACTATTTTACAAAATGGGCTGAGGTAATGCCCATATATGCCGAAGACGGTAAGACTGCTACACTATTCTTATTCAACCTTATCATTACGATATTCAAGGTTCCTAGGGCCATCATGACCGATCATGGATCACATTTTCAGAACAAAATGATGGTAGAGCTCAGTGTAAAATTAGGGTTTCATCACGATAACTCTACACTATACTAACCTCAAGCCAATGGCCAGGTTGAGGCTATAAACAAAGTATTAAAAACAATGCTTCAGCGGATGGTAGGGAAAACCAAGTCAAACTGGCATTTACAACTTTTCTCTGCACTCTGGGCCTATAAGACTACTGTTAAAACTTCCACCATATTCACACCTTTCCAATTAGTATACGTGTTGGAAGCTACTCTCTCGATAGAGTGTGAAATCCCTTCTTTAAAGCTTGCTGTGGAACTATTACCCAACACCACTATAGACGAAAAAAGATTCTTGTATCTAAACAAACTTGATGAAACTCGACACGATGTTTCCTTAGCTAATGAGGCACATAAACGAAGAATGAAAGTTCAATATGACAGGACTGTCCAACCTCGTTCCTTCAATGAAGGAGATCTTGTCTTGACCTATGACTAGAAGCATGACAAGCTGGGGGCATGAAAATTTGAGTCCATGTTGCATGGGCCCTATATTGTCAGTCATTTTTTATAGAAAGGGGCATATGAATTGGTTGATTACGATGGGATACTTTTGGGAGAGCCCCGCAATGGGCTCTACCTCAAAAGATATTATTCCTAGGTCATCTAGCATAGGGTCTTTGTAAATATTATTTATAGTTTGTTGTGTGTCTTAGCTTTGAGAAGTGTGTCTTTTGTGTGATTCAAAATGTGTTTTTTTCATAAAAAACCCTACTTATGCATGTCTTTTTTCTTATGGACATATGACTTCCTTCATTGGTTTTGTTGATGGTGCTCATCAATATACACTTAACCTTGCATCAGCAGCTTGAGTATTGTACTCTCCTACAAGTGAGCTGGTGAGTTCAGGGAGTATTCTTTTAGGCCCCTCTACCAACAATCTGGCAAAATATCAAGCCGTGATTGGATTGTTGACGGAAGCCCTAGCTAATGATGTGAGGGAAATTAGGGTTTACCTAGACTCTGAACTAGTTGTCCAATAACTTGATCGAGTCTACACCATCTGAAATCCCATGCTTCTTCATACTTTCTGAAGAGTTAGGTTGTTAGAGAGGTATTTTGAGCAAGTTATATATCAACACATTCCAAGACATTTAAATGTTGTGGCAGATTCCCTAGCTAACTATGTCTTAGATTGGCATATTTGCTCATTTCTAAAAGTCCATTTGAAACATAAACAACACATGTAAATTCATAAGTAGATAATCATTTCATACATTACATTTTCCGCACACACAACTGTAAATATAATAGTTTGTCATATGTATGTATAAAAAGTTGTAGCACCGAGATACAAAATTTAGGCTGAAGCATCTCTAGATTTCAGTGCCCATTTAGGACCATAAAAAGTTCATAATACATATACATAGGGCAAAATCTGAAGCTTCGAAGCTTTCAGTAATACATATACAAAAATGAAAATCAAGGCAGACTAATCCTCATGATGCTCATGGTATCATGCGGGCCACTCTGTGGAGTAGCCTAGAGAACCGTCCAGAGACACCTGCAGTATGGCGCCGATAACACCTAGGTACCTCATCAGTAGTCATGTCAGGAATGCCCACATTCAAGTGCTATAGGTTCTCCTCGAGATATTCGAGGTCTTCATCATCTTCAGAGCAGTATAGCATCATATCCCTGGTACTTGCTCGCCTAGCAATAGGTGACATCCCTGCTGGATGGACAGTTCCAATGTCTGGATGAAAACATTTTCATCTCAGTACTACAAAAATAAAAATGAAATAAAATACAAAATTTTAAAAATACAAGTGGATAATGTCTTTTCTTACCTCGTTCATCCCATACTTCTACCTCAGGTAGAGCTAGCTTCGGGTCATCACAGAAGTCTACCCCTTCATAGGCATAATCCTCCACCATAAGTAACTATTTTCTCAACCAGCGAAAGAATCCTGACCCGTGGCTAACTTTGGGCCCTCCACTTCCAAGGCGAGGCATGGTTGTAACCCATGCAAGCATCTTTAGATCCTCAGGATCAAGCCTAGTAATGGTCACCTGTGGTCTCATGTGAGGTACCCATTGTAAGATAAAGGACACTACCACTGCTCCATATCCAGATTACTTCAGCGTTCCTCTTTTGCACTTGTTTAATTGACTCTTCATACATACCAGCATGCCTTCACACTAGTTGAATACAGTGGGCTCCATGCACTGCAAAGCATATAGCATATTTGATCTGCTAGTAAGGTGGGAAGCCCTAGTACCTGCCACCTTGCCGATAGTGTACACCACTGTCCTCAAGGGAAGATCTATTGGAGACTTGATCTGTAGCTTCCCTAATTGGGAATATGTACCAAGTGAGCAAGGTTGATCAATAATATCATTGAAGGACACTTCCCCTCCTCATTCTCCAGATAGAACTACTGGGCTTCCCCTCATAGACAAACCAGTCAGAAAATAAATATCCTCAACCTATATAGGTAGGATATGGACTCCCACTACAAAATTCTCTTGGTCGGGATCCCACATGTCTATGATGGACTCTAGTAATCGGACATGTGCTTTCATTCCAGGTATCCGGAAATACTTTAGAAGCCCGCAGTTCCGTAGAGCCTCAATAGTGGTTGGATCATTAGCAGCCTAGTTGTCTGGGACTTCATGTTAAATTTCCTTCCAATTTACCCTGATGTACCTGTAACATGCAAATTTTGTAATTAGAAAATATATCATGGCTAAAATAAAGAAAGACAAATGAAATGACAAATTGCAAAGCAAGAAGAAAACATGGAAAATTTGTTTTTTGGTGGATTAGGGTTTTGTTTTCTTTATTTTTCCTCATGCGACACTGCTAGCCTCGCCCACAGAGCACTACGGCGCTATTGCCTATGGCTTGCAGAGCATCGGGTGCCTGTCTGCTATGGACAAAGCACCTACGGCGCCTATGTCCCAGCTTGATAGAGCGTCGTCGAGGGATCTACCCGATGGCCAAAGACCCTACGGGAAGAAAACAAAATTGCCTTCTAATATGAACAGAAACCTCTATTGGGATGGTTAATCCCCTACCCTACCATTGCAAAAGATAAATCTACCTTTTATCTTGCCTTTTAAACTATGGTTATGGCATTCCCTTTTACGTCATACATATCTTTAATAGTTATGTTATTTTCCTACATCTTTGATTATATACCAACCCAGTTTTTATTTTGATTTTATTGAATTATATTTTTAAAAAGATTTCTTGAAGCTTGAACCCCTGTAGTCTAGGTTCAACTTTAGGGATAACATCTTCTGGCGCCATTGCCAGGGACAGAGGAGTGAATATATCTTCCCCGGGAAAGAATGACAACGATTAGATCCAGCTCTTGATGGTGGACAGGAGCATAACACTAGTTTGACTACAGATTTATTCACTAGGCGACTCCATGTTTGAAGAATCCAGAGGCGATTTTACAATTCCAAGATGTCAAATGGTTTTAATACTATGATGGCACAAATATTTGCTCCGCTTAATTTCTCAGTTGTTCCTGGCTTTCCAAATACAGTACCTACCATGGACGAATGGGGAGATTTTCTTCTGCGATTCAGAGAAAAGGAAGAAGACAATCTGGCACATCATGTAATTAAATTTCATCAATGCATGGATCAGCTGAGTATACATCATGAAGATGTATTGATGAAAAATTTTATGTATTCATTAGATGGTTGTGCGAGACAATGGTATAGAACTCTTCCTGCTTCTAGTGTTTCCTCTTTGAAATATTTTCATGATGCTTTTTATTCATATTGTAAGAGGATTTACCCAGTTGAGTGTCTTTTTGAGCAATGTTGTAGGGGATATGCATTATATATCCAGGGTTTAGAAGTAGATTCTTCCAGTAGTAAAGATGAAGCTGGTGGTTATGCTATGAAGAAGGAAGAAGATTTATTATCTTCCTCTAATTCTATTTTACAACAAGAAATTTTTCAAAATTCTGATATTAAAGTTGATGATAGCATCATAGAACAGAAATCTTCATCTTTAGAAATCAATCAGAATGCCCCATTTTATGATGAAGACATTGAAGTTCTAGATTGGGATCAGCATCAACCGATTCACTCTGAGGATATGCCAATCTATGCTGAGTATTCAGATGAAGAAGAGCAGATCCCTACATCATCTTTTGTTGATTTGAGGAGCAGCCAACAGATGTATGACAACTATGAATCAAATTTTGATGAAGAACAACATTGTGTGGAAATCAACCATCCTGAATCCCTAGAAAACATTGAGCAGCCATATTTGCAATTCAATTTGCAGGTAGCTAAAAGTGGCAGCAATTATAAGGAAGAGGATATACACAGATATTTTGATCTTCAACTTAAACACCAGCAAGAGGTATTTATTTATAGCTTCATTGATCTGTTTGTTGATTATATGGAGTCTTTGAGCAGCTTAAATGTCAGATTGTTTTTGTCAAATGAAGGTTGGCTTTTCCCTTATTTTGAAATGAATTTTGATATTCCATGGGCTCCTTTATTCATCATCTCCATATTAGAAGTTTTACCAGTTAGTCAAATATTTGTATGGATTCATTGGAAGCATGATTTTACCAAATCAAAAGAAAGCAGATGATTAGAATGGGAGCCGTAAATAAATAAGCTTGATGCTTCAAGCATTTTCTTAAGTTTGTACAGTGTGATCAGATTGTTGTGAGAAGATCATTTCAATTTGCAGAGTAGTTTAAAGATTCAGCCAGTAGTTTGTTTTCAAGCTTTTTAAGTAGCAGATATTTGTGATGAAGACTCCATCCCAATGAAATGGAAAGGCACTTGGTCTACTTTTTCTTGGCAGCTCACAGGGAGAATGCCATCCCCAGACAAAGCTAGATGTTGTCATCAGATTTGCTCCAACAAAATTTATAAATTTCTAGTAGCACACAAGAAGGTTTCATCCAAGGTGGCCTTCAATTGATCCCACAGGTTAAATTCAAAAGCTTATGCTCTGTTTAAGAATTTGTGAAAATGACAAAATTGCCAGTAAGAATATACTTCAATTCAGAGGTATGGAAGAGATCGCTCAGGTGTTTAATTCATGTGTTCGAAATTTGGTGAGAAACCAAAAGCTTGAAAGAGAACCATGCTAATTGTATGTTGAAGGGAAGCGTGAACCATCTGGTACTTCCAATACACATGGATTTAAATTAAATCTACATGGCAGCATGAACACAAATGATGTAAAAATGCAGAATGGCATTATCTTACGGCAATGGCTTGGATATACTCCACGAGTAGTAGACAAAATTGAGAATATGCACATTTTCAAACAAATATTGGAACTAATGGAGCGTGCACACTTACAAGGAATTCTTTTAGGAAACATTCACCCTTCTTGTTTTGTACTCTCATCATTAAATCGGGTAGAATTTCTTGAGTCTTCGGCAAGTCAAGTGAATCTTGAATTCTCCAAAGATACAATTTTCCCTTCTATTAACCCCGTAGATCACTTGTCAAAGCCCCAACAAATGAGAAAGCGTTGCAGACAGTATTTATTAACAGGAGTTGTCCAAGACCATGGGCATAGTGATACATGTGATTTAATGAATAAATCAGTAAAGCTTTCTGACACAGGTTCAGGATCTTCTTGTAGAACTTCCTCTGTAGATCAAAATATTGCTCAATTCGGTGAATGTGAAGCAAATCCTAGGTCATCACGAATAGTTCCTTTTGTCTCTAAGGCAATTGGTCATCCTTTAGCAAAGTATGCTACCTTTCTTATGTCAGGAAAATATCTTCAAGACATCGGTTTTACATAGTCATGTATCTGTCAAGGAAGTAGTCCTTCCATTTGAAAAGTTTCAAGGATGTGATATGGTTCTTGGTCCTGAAATGTAAAGCACTGGAGAAGTGATGGGAATACACTTTAAAATTCCTACGGCATTTGCCAACGCACAAATCACAACAAATCAAAAAAAGCCTCTTGCAGGCACAGTGTTTTTAAGTTTAAATTATTTCACCAAACCAAGCCTCCCATCAATTGCAAACGAATTCATTGAACTTGGTTTCACAATTGTTGCAACAACTGGCTCGGCTAACTTGTTGAAAATGGAAGGAATTCTAGTGGAGAGAGTTCTGAAACTCCATGAAGGGCATCCACATGCAGGTGACATGCTAACAAATGGTCAGATTCAGTTAATGGTGATCGCAAATTCAAGAAATATTGGGACAGGGTTCCAAACATCAAATTCAATATCACAAAGGTGTTGCAGTCCCTGATTCCAATTATTGATCACTCGGTTGTAGAGCAGTCCATTCGCCCTTGAGTTATTGAGCTAAGTGAAGATCCTGATGTTGATGTAAGATACTTTGCTAGTGAAGCACTTCGGTCATGTGATCGGGACGGATTTCAAGATGATTCAATGAGAATAATTGGGGAATTTAGATCAGGGATAACAAGGATATTTGCACGAGGGTTTGACCAAGCACAGGTTACCTTCATTGTCAATTTTGAACTCCCTGTGAGAGTTTATTCTACATATTAACTTGATTATGAAGTTTATTTGCACAGAATTGGTCAAAGTGGATGATTTGGTCGCAAGGAAGCAGCTTTTAATTGCCTGGTCACAACACAGGATGAGGAAAACATGACCAAAATTGAAAGACATTTCCAGCGATATGCAACTGAGGTTTGTTGGGATAATGAAGGTGATTTTGGGAATGCATAGAAAGAAGTAGTGCGAACACATGATGACTCAAAGTAAGGAGGTGCAAATGGAGAACAAAGATGCTGAGTTTGCCAGATTGCAAAAAATATCTTTAGACTTAGAATCATAAAGCAATTAGGATATGACAAATGTCTATTTATGTTTGTATTTTGTATTACACTTGTGTTTAGACTCTTTTAAGAAGATCAAATTTGTTATTTTTGAAAGCATTCGATCCATAGAAATAGGATCCGATAACTATATCTAAAACTGAGAGGTTTTTTATATAAGGGATAGTAACTTGATACAAAGGGGGTGGAAATTGGAGATGGGAATCCAATTTTGATGTATGATGTATGACATGAAACTCTCTGCATCTTCAATACAGGTTCTGCTTTGATATGATTATGATTATGAGTTGATTTTGTATTTTATCAATTGTATATTTTTATAATTTATCCTATATATGGTCAATTACATTCCATTACATGATTCTTATGATAAAATATAGTATTCTTTCAAATCTTTAGTGACAGAGTCAGTCTCATTCCATAAATTTGTGCTCGTAGTTCCCTTGATATTGAATTTTGTATTCCCTTTTATGTCATACAGATCTTTAATGGTTATGTTATTTTCCTACATCTTTGATTATATACCAACCCAGTTTTTATTTTGATTTTATTGAATTATATTTTTTTAAAGATTTTTTTAAGCTTGAACCCTTGTACTCTAGGTTCAACTTTAGGGATAACAGCTACCATCATCATCGCCTATGCTCAGGTTGCGTTTGGAGATCATGTAGAGTCATGGCATGGATCCAGATTGTATGTTTGGTGGTTGTGTTCCATATTTTAGGTTGAGATACATGGATCTACTTTGTATGTTCTGTAGCTATGTCCTACCTCTCATATCAGTTATTCGTGGATCTACAGTTTATTGTTGGTAGCCATGACGTGGTCATCATCATAGATCTGCAATGTATTGGTCCGTAGCTATGATTGGTATGGATGAAGTCGGTTACTAGTCCTGTATGAGTTTGTATCTCGTTTCCTCTGTATCAGACATAAAACTTTGCAAACTATTTCAGCTATCACTTCCTTCTAGCTTCATACTTTGGGGGGCATTCTGTTGTACCTAGAAATCTCACATTTCTTATCAGCTGCCATGAGAATTTCACGTTTCCTTTCAACCTCCCAGAAATCCTGGCTTGAGTCACCTTGGTCACTTTTTTCCTAGACCTAGAAGGGACAGCGCTTTCCTGGTTTTTGCACAGAGCGTCGGTGACGCCTGTCCCATTTGAGTAAAAGGAATTGTTTTCCCTCTTCTCTGGCAAAAACCCTAGGTCGATGCTCTTGACAGTTTTGTTAAGAGAATCAATGGTCAGTAAATGAGAAAAAAATATGTTTCTAGAAGCTTCCATGCGGAAACCTCTATAGGGTTACTTCCTATATGCTTGGGAGAGGTGGAATTTGCCTTCCTCACCTATAGGGATCTCATCCTATCCTTTTTCCAAGTCATCTCTTGATTTCCAGGCCTATAAATGAAGCCTTCATGAGGAGAGTGGGGGAGGCCAAAAAAAGCATCCTTATGCTGCTAGTTTGAAGTCTGAATCAGAGGCAAAGTAGAGTTATCTTATGGTTGGAGAGGTATTCATAGTAATAAGAGAATGTAGACATTCTTGTTGAGATTGAAACCATCGACATCAAGTCTTTTGGTTGTATTTCTTTCTCATACATATATTAATACAAAGACATTTCCCTTTCCTATATTTGATTGTATTGATTGTAATTAGATATTAGTGGATTCCTTAATGACCAATATGAATAGTCAATTTATCATGATGCTCTCATCCCTTTTGTTTGTCTTGTGATCTATTTTGCAGGTACTGAACTATTGTGAGGACTTTTGGAGAGAAGACAAACAGATCCAAGGTTGAGGTATATTGTATTTCATGTTAGTTGATTTGAGTATTCAAGGAAAGGATATGTTGCTGTGTCTTTTTGTTCTGTAGTTGTGACTTACATTGCAGAGGAACAAGTAGTGTCCGCACTAATTGAGAATTCCTAATAACAGGGAGAGTATCTATGTGGATTTGATTGGAGGATTTACAATGACCAGGTAATGTCATGATCACTCATTTTTTGTAGTGGACCGATTAAGGGAAATGTGTTCTCTAATTCCTTGCAAGAAGATAATAAAGGATCATGAATGAAGCAATTAAACTATTTTTTTCTAATTTATGGGTACATTTCAAATTTATTCATTAGATTGTGTATGATTGATATTTGATATTTTTCAGTAAGTTTTGGACAACCTTATGCAAGGAAAACAATGGATACAAATTTGAAGCATTCTACAACCTTTCATCCCAAGACTGATGGGAAAACCAAAGTAGTTAACAAAAAAATGGTACAGTTGTTGAGAGGTGACAATAGGAAACATCCAAAGGCCTAGGATGAACAGTTTTCAAACATTAAACACTCTTATAATAGGGCAGTACACTATTTCACCCCAAATCTCATTTTTCTTCATGTTATGGTGATTTTCCACAAGCACTATTTGATGTTGTCTATGGGAAGAATGAGAATGAGTAGGGGGTGCATGAGGAGGAAAATAAGGTGAAGAGGTTCATAGACAGGATCAGACAGATTCATATAAAAGTACATAATAAAATTGAGAAGAGTCAAGAAAAGTACAAACTTCAACATGACCAACATAGGATTGATCACAAACTCTGTGTTTGAGACAGGGGTTTCCTCTATCTCAGCAAAGAGCGAATGCAGGGTAAACCACTAAGTGGAATCTGTTTATATATGGACTATGAAATCACTTAACATGTCAATTACAACACATTCAAACTGAGTATGCATACATGTGAATGCATTCAGTGAAAAATGTGAATAATTTGTCTTTGTATGAATTGTTTTCTCTCTATGGGAAAGAATAAGAAGAGAAAGTTCTACCAACACCGCACCGAATTCACTTTAGGAATTAGAGGAGGATACAGTGCCATGGAACAAGGTATAAATTACTTGAAGAGGGAAGCATGAGTTATGGTAGATTTTACTCAAAAGAGCATTATCAAGGAGATCAAATTGGTATGAGATAATAAAAACCCCATAAGGGTTTCCTCATCTCTTTGTAATCTCTTTTGGGACCAAGAGATTCCCATTTGGAAGGTGTGATTTGAGAAGATAATAAACATAGAGATGAAATGGCATAGTAGGATCCGTATTGAATTTCAATAGAAGGAATTCCAAGTCGTGGTAATAGCTCAGGGAGCAAGATCACATGGAAACATGACCTCATGCACCAAGCCCATGAAACTCTAGGCTTAATTCATAGATCTCAATCGAATAAAACCCGTGGCAATAGTGTAGTAAATAAACCATGATTCCATGGTACCATCAGCGTAAAGGAGGAGCTTTTGATGTTACCATTCCCATGCACACAAGTTGAGACACAACATTTATGGAGTGGAGCTATTCGTGGCATAGAGCTTACATAGATATGTTATACCATCTTGATAGGCTGCTTCAATAAGATGGGTTTCTTCTTCTCTTTTAGACCTTTCCAAATAATCCATAGTTTTTGCTAATTTTTGGAGTTTATGTTCCATTTTCCGCCTGCCTTTCCTTAAGCTGCTCATTCAAAGCATATTCAATAAGGGTCTGCTTTGTGACATTTTCCTCCAAAGTGAGAAAATCATAGAAGAATAATATCACAGGTATAAGAATTCCTCTACAACCATGGTAAAATAATATCACATGTATAAGAATCCTCTAAAACAAAAAAAAATCCCTAACATTTGCAAAACTTACTTAACATAACTATAGCATTTAAAGCACATAAGTAAATGTTGCATACCCCTTCAATGGCAGTCTTTTTCCCTTTTTTCCCTTTCCTTCTCTCAGCTTCTTGAAGAAAATATTGGGCTTCTTCCAATTCCTTCTCTTCAATCTCCCTCTAAATTCTCTGCTCTTCTCTCTTTGTATACTAAGATGCAAGTCTTTTCTGTTCCGCTTCTTATGTTATTCTTTGTTGCTTCAACCTCTTGGATTATTCTTCTCGATCCTTCACAAGACCAGTGACATCAAACAAATTTAGCACAAAACATTACCATAGAGAACCTCCAATAAACTGTGATATAAAAAATTTCCACACCAAAATAAACAAAAAATGGCAACATACCACTTCGATTATTTGGCGCTCTTGCTCCTCCTTGCGCCTCTTAATCAAGACTTTGTGAGCTAGAATATTTCTATGCTCTGTCTCTATGACCTCAAGCAATACTGGGAAGTGTTGAGTTGTTTTCAGGACTTTCTCAACAGAAGGCAGTTGTATAAGACTTCTAGCCTTGTTTAAGCGTTTCAGAAGAATAGTCAAATGATTTCTAATCTTATCTGATTCAAGGTCCTGCACAAATAAATCCACTGAGTTGCTTATAATATACTCAATCCGAAAAATACTCCATGCACAGAAGTGGAATCCTCAAAATTATTAGAGGCTATAATTATTATACAAAATAATGAGTCGAAAAACTCAAGTACTTTACCTGACTTCCAAAATGTACAATGCCTTTTAAATAGTCAATATTCAACTGTACAAAATTGTACTTCACATCATCCACACTAAGGCTCTCTATAACAACAAAATAGAAACCAGAAAATGGCATCATCTTTGTCTTTGTGAAATTCCTTGTTCATTCGAGTCCAACAAATGCAATAATTGGCATGTTGATCAACTGGTGCTTCAGGTCACATTATTTCACACCGAAGCATTCTTGTGAAGCTGAAGTCCCTTATTCCAGTCCACAATGCAAGAATCAGGGTACTGATCAACTGTTTCTTTAGGTCTTCAAATGCTTGTTAATGTGTTTTTCCCCAATGAAATGGAACATTCCTCTTTGTCAGTTTGATGATTTGTCTTGACGGGACTGATCATGGAAAAATTCTTGGTAAACTATCTATAATATGTGACATGTCCCAAAAATGCTCCAACATGATAGACTTTTCAGGGGTTACTAACTTTATAATCACTCTGATTTTTTTTGGATGTGCCTAATATTCTCAAGCTCATTACATGCCCTAGTAATTTTCCATTATCAGCGAGAAAGACACTACTATGGATTCAGGGTAACACTATCTTTTTCTGCAAGTTTCCATACATTTGTTTAACTCTGTCTTCTTCTCTACAAATTCAAATATTTCAGTCATTTAATTCCAGTCACCAATTTTTCCAAAGAGATGCGTGATAACTTTTTGAATGCTGGCAGGTGCATTACATAATCCAAAGAGTTTTTGTATAGGCACGAGTTACATGGTCCATATAATAAAAAAATTTCTATGCATTTCTTCTTTTGCGATACTGATTTGATTATATTGAGCCATTTAAAACGGAATGTATTTCATGGCTTGTTATTTCTTCCAAAATCCGGTTGGTGATATGCTTCAGGAATGGATCCTTTTTAATCATTGAATTTTGTTTTCTTAAGTTAAAACATTATGCCATTGTTTTTATAGCCACCATAAGAAGATATGCGATGAGAAGTTTTAACCATAAAAATAAATGCTAATGTCCAATAATCTCTATTATCCCCTTTTCTACTCACTCAAAAATCCTATTTTGTTTTGACATATTTAATAATAAAATAATACTTTATATTTGAATGATATGATATCATTCTTATAAATGAACCATGGACCATCTTTTGCATTCTATTTATTGCCTGCATGGATGGGAATTTTAATTATATCGAACATTTTACTAATTTTTTCTAACACAATTGTTTATGATGCATGGTTGTATCAACATGATATATGAGAAAAAGTTCTGATCCATTTTGGCGAACTCAATGTGGCAAATATTTTTTCAAATCATCTCCAATATGGAAGTTTATAATGCAGGTTTGTATTGATTGTTTATGATTCATGGTTGTATCAACATGATATATGAGAAAAAGTTATGATCCATTTTGGCGAACTCAATGTGGCAGATATTTTTCAAATTGTCTCCAATATGGAAGTTTATAATGCAGGGTTGTATTGAGGGTGGTACTAGAGCAAGGTTCTAAACAATTCCAGGGAAAGGGAGGTCTGTGCCCATTGAAAAAGAAAAAAAGAACATTGAACAAAGAACAAGAAAGAGAAAAAACAAATGTTACGGATAAAAAGAGAGAACTAACATAGCATGGAGCTTTATCTTCGTAGAAGCTATTCCAAATGCCACAAGATAGGTATTTTTTACTGTTATTATTCAGCCACACACTCGAGTAAACTTCCACCAGGAAAAACCCAATGCAAATAGCTCCTAAAAAAGGCCAAGAAGTTGTTGTAAGTTCCTTGCTCTTCTTGTCATCAGAGAAGACGACCATAGCTCTGAAAGTGTTGTTTTAATACTCAAGTTGTCTGTAGTTGTTGAAGTAACATAGGAGAACGTCCTCTCATTTTTTTTCTTGTCTTGGAAACTATTGATAATCCATAAGTAGCACAGGCAGTCAAACAAGAATAAGAAGTGCAATAGTAAGACTCTCTTTGCAATGTCAAAGAGGATTGCTAGTTAGTAGTAAGAGATCATTTGTTGTCATAAAGTATTGCTACTTTATTCTATGACGTCCATAAGGGCATTGTTACTTATCCAAAGAAACCAATTTATTTTCCTTGAAATACAACATAGTTGGATGGAGCTGCAATCAACAGGATGGTGAAAAAGACTTGCAGAGAGAAGAGATAACAGATATGTGGCAATGTGATACACTTTTGATACCTGGAACATGTAAGGGTTAACTTTAAAAAACAATTGAGAGTTCTGCTCTTAGCAGACATAAGAGAAATATATATACTTTAACACCAAGAGTAAAAAATATATCAATTCCGAGATTGTCACACCATATGCCATAAAATAGTAGAGACAAATCAGAGTAATAACTAGATTCCATCACATGTAAACGGTAAACTCTAAAAGTAGTTCACAATTACAAATCACAAGTTAAATGAAAGTGTGGACATATTGAATAGAGTATAATCGCAGGTGGAGTCTCCATCCACCGAAGTCTCTTGCATTAAGGATCAAGCTCTGCTACACTGTATTAAATATGAAACCTTTACTTTTTATAGGCCCTAAAGGAAAACAAATACCATTAGACCTGTTGGAATGGCCAACATATGGTGAAACATCATGTAATGGAGGTTATCACATAGATCCTATTCACTTTCCAAAAAACCAACACAATATGTGGCACAAATTCCCCAAAATAGACCTAAAACAAGTTTCATGGTTCAAATCCCCGTGGATGGGTCACCCAAACGAACAATTCTTCTATCTACAAGGCATTGCTGATGACTTGACCAAACTGAAAATGGGGTTCTCTAAATGGAGATAGAGTGTTAGCAATGATGGCGATGGCATAATAAGTATTATGGGGGATACATTGCTTGGACACCGTTTGTAAAATCCTTATATGCTCCGCTTTGAAACTGATACTAATTATCTAGTCACACCGCGGAATATTTGAGAACATTAAACAAAGAGTAGTAATTAAATCCCATTACCTCTTGTAACACTCTCAGACTAGTTATCCTTTCTAAAGAAGGTATGTATTGCTCCAATTGCACTTTTTCGACAAGAGAAGTTGAAGACAGTTTGTCACTAAGCTTAGAGAGCCTGCCTAGCAGGGGTCGAACTTTGTCAGCAAGATCTAAAGGGTGGAATTCATTTTCCAACAGATGATACAATATTTCACTTCTTGTGGAACATATGTCACAACACCTTTGGAAACCTGACATTTAAAGACATCGTATACCCACATAAAGACACTGGATTCCCTAGTTAATGAGATATGCAAGTAACCCTTGTCATTCGTTGTGATGAATGGAGGAATATGAAATGATTTAGTTTGTCTCTCTGGATTACTTGATAGTCCTAGAGTTTTTCATACGCCATTCCTCGTTGTGCCTTCCACTATTTGTTTCCAATTTATCAATTATGTTGTTCTAATTGGCAACACTATAGGCAAGGTCTTCTGCTCTCTCACATTGTAGATGAATATGAGCATCCATCCTTTTACTAAGCTCCTGTGCTCCTCAACAAATAATTAACCTCTGGGATTTCAAAAAGTAGAACCATGGAATAACACCTAATCATCCTAATATGGATCTGGGTATTGTTCGGACTCGGCCCAGTGGAAGAAATCCCTCGGCATTAGAAAATTGGCTTTTCCTTACTCCCACCCAAAGAAATTTAATGAAAAAAAATCGCAAAAGAAAACGAAGGAGTTCTAAAAATTTGGAGAAATGAATATAGAAAATTTTAGACCCATAGAATGTCAAAGTTTTCAACCAATTTGAAAATAGGGTTTTGATTCAAACATAAATTCAAACAGGTTTTGAGAAAACTTGAAATTGAGGAAGGGTTTTGATCACAGAAAGGTTTTGAACCAATAGTTCAAATAGCATTTTTAGATAGGCTAAAAATTGAAACCACATCTTGAACCAACAATTCAAACATGGATTGTAGTAAAAATTCAAACTGGGATTTGAACCAACACAAAATTGTAACAGGAATTTGTGCCAAATAGGTTAAAAGAAAAAATTCAAACATGTTTGGAGGTAACATAGCTAGAGGACATCAATATACACACCTGAATTGCGTCAAAAACGCTTTTTGAATGGGGGAAAAGCACAAAGAAGGTGCGCTATTCCCCACACAAATTATCATTCTGGGGTTTTCCGTCGATACTCAAAGACATACTTTTCCCCCTTCCCCCATTAAAAAGTGGCGGATTTATCAAACAATAATTTATGCAATCAACATGGGGGGAGTCCACTCAATCCTCTCTTTTTATCTATTCATGATCCCTTCTTATAACAAGGCGAATTTTATCTATTCATGATCCCTTCTTATACCAAGGTGTGTTCTAGGCAAGGGAAAAATATGCTTCTCACAACCACACAGCCTGGTGTTTCGGGTAGCCGCAAATTCTATCCATGCTCTCGATCTCTTTCTCTAGCCCTAAAACAACTCTTGTCAGAAAGAAAGTGGGATCATGATCTATCACAATGGAATTTGAGAAGTTTAAGCAGTGGAGACATTATCCCCTGCGTTCATTATAACAATTAAATGCAATCAATTTTAACCATGAAAGAGGGTAATCGTCTTACCTTTATCTCCAACTATTGAAAATTAGGCTATTGTAACTATGAATTTAAAATGGAAGATGTGGTGTTCATCTTTTCTTCATGAAGGTTTTCATGAGCATCCCATCCTAAAGTGACCGCAATCTCTATTGAGATTTTATTTTCCAAATTTTTATTTTACGCAATTTTTTTCATACATTTTTAATTTATATTTCTATGAATGGAAATTTATTTTTTTAATATTAATATATTATATAATGTTTAACTATAATATATTTGTATATGAAAAGCATGTTGTATTAATTATTATATATTAAAAACATATTGAATTAGATAAAAACTTATTATTATTATTATTATTATTATTATTATTTTAAATTTAAAAATGGCAAGAGATCATTAAAATGGGAGGGAGGAAATTTTTTATTAAAATAAAAGATATTGGCATTTTCGTAACTAGGGGTATCAAGGGGGAACTTTTTAACTTTTTGAGAATAGACGTGATGAAGACACTAATGGGTAGGTGTCAATGATGATTTATTGGTGGACACAAATTTTTGCGCCGAGAGGCGCTCTACAGCCCAGTATGGGGGAGATCTTGTAACGTTACATAACGTTATGTCGGCTATAAATAATAAATAATAGAAAATTATGAGGGCGATCTTGTAACTTTATGTAAGGTTCCTCTTGTAAATGTCTGCTATAAATAATATTGTCGATTAAGAGGGAGATGTTGTAAAGTTACTTTTTACTTTCCCATTATAATGTAGATGTTGTAACTTTATAAATATATTTTATGAGCCATTAATTAAAATTAAAATAATTAAAATCAGCAATATTAATATGTTGAAGGAAAACCTCCTTAGAATCAAATCTTCCGAGGTACAACCCTTCACCCACTTTGTCACAATCCACTATGTTCGGCTTCTTCTCCTTCAAGATTCAAGATAGTTTTAAATTTCTCAATGCCATGCCCTCGACGCCCAGAAGAAGAAAAAAAAATGAAGGTCAATACTATCTGCAAAGTGAATCTATCAACACCCATTTCTTAGCGCGGATTGGAATTGGGACTGGGACTACTAATTTATCAGTAGCAGTGCTACTATTTTGTTGTTTTTGTTGGTTGTAAAAATCGGAGAGGGCAATGGAGCAGAGGGGTCCAAGCGAGACATCGCCTGGGAATATTTTTAGAGAAGTCGTCCCTATGGCCAACGAGATTGAAACTCGCAGCCTGTGCAACATATATCTGTATTAATTACTTTCATGAATCCTTATTTTTGTCTCTTTTATCTGTATGTATTTAGGGTCTTATATTTCATTGGCTATACGTTACTGCAAGACGGTTCTATGCATTCGAAAAGGCTAGTGCAATGGATCCCACATCCAACGGCAGAGATGTTTGCCAGCTCAAGACAAATCTACTACAAAGGCTTGAAAGGGTACGAGTTGCATTATTTTTCATTCTAGCTATAGAGCCAAGCACTAAGTGGTGGAATCAAAATCCATCAGAGATCGAACCGAAACAGAAAGTGTGAGTACATTCAAACGAAGGGAGCCCCGTTAAAGTTGTAATGGGGCCATTCTATTCCTACTGTAACTGTGTTGTTCCCTACTCTTAACAGTCTCGATGATAAGAATGACTCTAGACTTATGGGACATACGATAAGAGATTGTGGGGATGAAAACGTGCGAGATTCTATTTGTATTTTGGAGTACAATTATTATGATGTATGCAAATAAATTCTTCATGTTTAAATCAAATAATCACAAAGATTTCATTTCATTTCACACAGATCTCATAAATATTGAATTTTGGGAAAATGGGATAAGATAATGAATAAAATCATGTTCTCAAAAAGAGAACACAAAGTGATTTTATGGTATGGTTTGTTTATTGAAGATAATATTTGTTTTCTTTTATCGTCACTTTGGATTTGCTCACTTTTTTCTACAACAATACAACCATTGGCAATTACCATTCATTACATCATTAAAGTGGCTTTGAAACAATAATTGAAATTGACTGTGCACTCTTTCCCACATCAAGCATAAGCATGATTCCAAAACTATATATATTTCACTATCGTTTCATGTTCTAAATCCTCTGCGACCTCCCAGCCTGTTGGAGACATTTACCACCATACACACTCATTTTGGTCAATTTGGCCTAGTTAAACCACTATCCTAAGTTTTATTGAATTAATTGACATCAGAGGAGCACTGTATGACATTAGCATGAGCACACCCATGCCTACCTTCAGTCAAGGAGGCTAACTTATCCTTCTCCTTCATTCGGGGAGGCTAACTGGAGCACTATGGGGGTGATCTGAGTGACATAAATGCCCCATATTGCTAACTGATGGTTACAATCAGTTAAACAGAGTAGTGAAGGCGCCTTCCTTCATTAAATTGATTATTTAATTATTATTTAATGAACTGGAGTCAACAGGGGCGCCTCCAACCACTTTTGATGGTCAGTTACACTTCAGTTAACCTCATCAAAGTTCATTGGAGTCATTGATGCGCTACCACTTGTTGGTTGTCTTGTAGTGACATGTGTCTGAGCTACTTTCAGTTAGACTCAGTCATTTATTACACTTTGACTTCAGTTAGGGCTCAGTTGAGTCAATTAGGGTTTTAATCAGTGGTTGATTTGAGTGTTAACCGTGGATTACATTCAATTAAGCTAGACTCACTCATTCAATTCGAACGACCTCCTTGGGAATTCGAATTTTCTTGGCATTCATGCTTCCAGCATGATCATTGTATTGTATTATTCATTATTCTTTTGATTATACAGAGCTGCTACTTCCATTGCAGCACCATTTTGCCAATTTTATGATTATCTATCTGTATTCTTTGTGAGACTATGTTTTCAGTTCCTAGACCACTATGAAAAATTAATAAAGCCTAGATCCAGCCAGACATTGAAGTAATAAATAAAGAGATCGTGTCTTTAATTAAACACGGGTACATGGAAAAAGCTACAAAAATTTCTGATATATTTAATAAATACCATAACAATGGAAAATGCTATTCAAATTTAAAATATTTAATATATGTATTTCATGTTCAAAATATGTATTTCATGGTATATTTTACAACTAGGTAAGGGAGAGATGTTATAACCTTTGTTTGTAACAAAATAATACAAAATAAAAAAAAATTAATTATCCCCAAAATAAATGTCCGCCACAAAAACAACCTAATATGGGGAAGATGTTGTAACTTTTGTTCTTAACAAAATCATAAAAAATAAAAATTTTAATTATCGGCCAATAAATAATAGCTCATTGCTTGCCATACCTCATAATAGATTTGCACGTCTAGATATTTGATCCCTCTCAGCGGTTGATAGAGCCTAGGATTTGGATCTAGGATGGTATAGATTTCACTGTCAAGATCAAAATACTTTAATTTGCCAAAATTTTAACTGATTGGCGAGAGGGTCAAACAGACTCGAAATTTGGAAAATGAAATATGAGCACGATCGATGAGATGAGCTAAACTCAAGGATACCAAAATGGAGACATGAAAATGGTATAGATTTCACTGTCAAGATCAAAATACTTTAATTTGCCAAAATTTTAACTGATTGGCGAGAGGGTCAAACAGACTCAAAATTTGGAAAACGAAATATGAGCACGATCGATGAGATGAGCTAAACTCAAGGATACCAAAATGGAGACATAATATGCATAATGAAAAAACCTTTAAGCTACCAATTCAACTTGACCATGAAATATAACTTGCACAATTAAAAATGGCAAACATAAATGACTAATTCATACTCTTCTAGCTAGTCATTTTTTATGTCATGACTAAATTAGTCGTTTATGTTAGTCATTTTTAACTCTGTCACTTATTATCTAGTCATATTTGTTAACTGGTGACTAAATTAGTCTTTAATTTTAGTCATTTATAATTGGGTCAATCAAAATTGCTCATATTTAGTAGTAAATCACTCGAATAACCTGTGGTGACTATAATTTTTAGTCACGTAGTCACTAATTCCTCATTTTGTACTAGTGAATGTGATGAAAACAAAAGGGAAGGGGAGGTACTAGAAACGAATGGAAAAAGGTGCATGATAAAGAGTAAGTCACTTATCTTTCAATCTTCACATTTCCACACATTAACTATTCACAACAAACTTAAAAAAACTATTTTTGATCACATAGGTAATGAATGCATGTGGTTTTATTTCCATGAATACAACAACGAATTCAGAAATTGATGCAGTCAATAAATTCATTCTTTACAATGCGGAGGAAACACAGTTGTGGTTTGAATTTTATGAATTGAAGAGGAGGAAATGGGACAATGACAGAAAAGAATTCGAGTGGTTGCATGGTATAAGAATGCATTTTTTAGATCATTTACAAGAAAATATGCCAATGATATGTCTTATCATTTGGGTTGCAGATCAATTCGAATAGAAATATGGTGCATTTGTTCATTACCCGCCTGAAGTGGAGGATTATCTAAACAATGGGATCGGGTGCAGAAGCTTGGTAATAATCTCTTTTTGTACATTTATAACATTATAATGCAACTTTCAATTATAACATCTATGTTTAATATATTAATGGTTGGGTTATTAGACATATGACACCATTATTTGTTAATTTTTCTTACAGGTGCATTCGTTCCCATTTATGTGGGATTATGGACATCATTTTCACACCGAGGATGTTGATCATGGACGTCTTACACAAGAATATGGAGTGGAAGTCGACTTCGACCAATCTAGTCATGCTAACCACCCGGATTCAAAACTAATAGGAGGGATGTTGGGTTAAGTCCAGAAGATACAAGAGATCATTCAAGTGGAATTCTTATCTTTCAAATGTGTTATTTTTAGGTGAAGGAGGTGGGACACATTCGACACGAATAATATAAAGGAAGATCATGATAGTGGGTTGATATGTATCAACTCTAGGAAGATGTGGGATGAAAGTAAGGAGCCTTATGTTTTCCCAAAACACCGAAACCAAGTGTTATTTTACCTAGATGTGTTGGATAAATATTAGTGGTTCATATTAATACACATCCTTAGATGTAAACATGCTTTTGAGAACAACAGTGCTATCATGCCAACCAAGGAAGATAATAAGGGTGATGGCAACAAAGAGTGATATGTACAAGTTTTATTTCATCATTTACAAATTGAGAATCATTTTGTTATTGTTATCTTTGATTGAAATTGTCTAATTATAGTTTTTCTTTTTCATGTTATGGTGGTGGAAATGGAAAGTTGAAGACTGGATGTAGTGTTTAAACAATTTGAGTTAGTTAACAACCAATACGATGTGAAATATGTTTAATGTATATCAAGTAATTTGTGATTGTAAGGAATGATTGTATGTCATTCTCCATAGTTAGAGATGATATTTCTTGCTTTCCATTTAGTTCATTGTAGTGTGGGTTTTATCATTTAATTTATTGTATTGTTACAACTGGATCAGAATCAACTAATTAGACTATAAATTATAATTGATGTTAATCATATTTATTGTTTGTTGTAATTTCAACTAATCTGATTTGAATATCGGGGTCAATTTAATGAACATATTATACTTAGACACTTATATTTTATATTTTAAATACTCAGACACGTATATATAGTTAAGGCATAAAAAACTTATGGTAAGAATAAAACATGTATATCCTTTAAAATTTATATGATATAATAAATTAAAAATAACAATATTTTTTTTAAACCATATATTTGAAGTATGCATATTCATATCTATATGTATTTCAAGTTTCATTGTTGATGGGNATTATCAAAGAGTTACTCATTAATAAGCAACATAATCCATACTCAGTCATTCTCAAGGAAACACTTAACATAATTCAAGGGAATAATCATCATAAATAATCAATAAAATACTCATCCAAAACATAAACTCCAAATAAACCATCATAAGGCGCATCATAACAATTAGCACTAGTGTTGTTGTAATCTCCCTCCTCTAAAAATGGATCGATATGTCCTTGGAGCTAGGTCGTCATTAGGGATAATGTTTCCTCATATTTGATCCAACTCCCTTTTATCATCTTCTCCAATCGCATTTAATGGAAAAGTACATAACTGTCAATATTGAAAATAATTGCAATTCTTTGAACACTAGCTATCTTTGAGCATCGACAAACAAATCATATTAATTATGTATCAATCATGACCAATCTTCATTTTTGTCATTCAAGTTACACCACAAAGGATCATTGAATTATTCAACTAATACTTATCACCACAATCTTAAATAGTTCTCATATACAATGCAATGCAAAAGTAAGATATTCATTGATTATATCACACTAATTGAACCTTCATTTAAAAAATCATAATCAATTTAATATTGACATTAAATTATCATGCATGTTAATTATTTTCAATCATTCGTAATCGATGTCAAAAATATCATTAATATTATCAAATTAAATTCATATCCCAAGATCATCATCTACATCAAATATCACCATAATCATCAATATCAAAAAGGAGTTTAATATCGTCAAGTCAATATCATTAAAACAATATCATTGACATTATTAATATCAACATATCATTATCGTGTTGTCCATACCATCGATATCACCAACTCAACATAATATCGATATCAATAACTATGTTATAAAATCTTCAAGACCATCAACAAGTCAACATCAATATCATTAACATATTTACAACATTTACATAATTTTAGTTAAAACATGTGAGTCAAAATGAAGGTATTACACAAGGATATGTGAAGATACAAATTTCCTTTCACTTGACTCAAGTAAAATTTCAGCAAGAAAGAGTCATATGTGTGCCCAAGTCATTATAGTGAAGTGTTCCTTCACCAAAATATTTTAGAGGGTATAAAATGTGTTCCTTCAATGTGAAATAATGTTATATTATATAATGAAGATCATATCTAATAATAATAAGTTTGGAGAATGCAACTTTTGGGTTTACAATTGAGAGAAAAGTTGTTGTTTTAATTATTATTTGTTTCTCTTCCTATTAGAGGTTTGATATTTGTCATTCTAAAGTGATTTATTGTCAAATAATAAAAATCTTGAATGATACATTGAAAGGTCATATTGACCTTCATATTTACAGTTTTTTTGTGATGTTCATATCCATCTATTATAATATTATTACATGGTAATACTTGAAATTTTGTTATGATGTCTAGTTAGAATTATAAAACAATGATTTATTTATGTTTATCATTTGAATAATTAAATTATACATGACATTGTGCAATGAAGAATTAATTTGGTAATGCTCAACATAAAGTTTCAACAAAATAATATTATTATATAAGTATAATATTATGACAAATGTTACTACATTATTTGAAAAATTACAATAAAATTATAATATACATACAAATTATATGAGAGCAATATGAAAACCAAATAAAAAAATGTATTACATAAACATAATACTATGATAAACTATACAAAAATTATAAACATGATACTATGACAAATTATACAACAATCATAACTCGTAGAGTTGCCACAACTTCATCCATTATCAATACAAAATTCATAAAAATATTTAATTCGATGATATTTTTAATTTAATTATATTATGTAAAAAAAAAAACCTATATTAAGTTACTTGAAACATTTTTCCACATTTTCAATGACCATTACTCCCATCCATATTTTCGCATTTATGATGACCTAACAACCAACCATACTTTCAAATTCATTTTCTAACCAATATATCTACCTATATATGAAGACATACTTCAAATTGTCTACAAAATTTAGGTTGGAATTATTTAATACGAAAAATGGTCTAAAGAATGCTAAAATTTTGACCAAAATTAAAAACCCAATAACTTTCTTTACAAAGGTCTAGAATATTGACTTGTGTTGTAGTGATAGTTGATATGTAATGTTTACAAGTGTAAACTATATGTAAGTTATTCTCAATTCAAGAATTATCTAATATGAAAAATGGTCCAAAGGATGCTAAAATTTTGAAAACTTTGAAAACTTTCTAATGCTTTGAAAACATGTTAAGTCATACAACAAATTATTTTGTAACATAATTTACAATGCAATTTCTGATGTTTTTGTTGACTAAAATATTCAGTGATTTAAAGACCCACATGATATTGAATAGTATAAAGTTCTTTCACATAAGAATACGATCATCATTATTTTCAACACCTAACAAACATAAACATCATGAGCATACCATCATAAACATCATCATACTATCATAACCATAACCATAAACATACACGTAACTATATCATCATCATTTTCATGATATAAGCACACACATACCATTATTATCATTGTCAACATCTAACAAACATAAAAATAAACACCATCATAGCATAATTAACATAAAACTAAAAATAAGCATGAACATACCATCATAAACATTACGTTACATATTCAGCTAACTTATACATCTAACAGATTTAAAAATAATCTAACACACATATCTAACAATAAATGTAAACATAAATGTTTCATGATCATCATTTTCACCACATAAACATAAACATGCCATCATCATGATCATTTTCACCACCTAACAAACATAAAACACATCACCATCAACATATAAATAATCATCAACATAAACATGAAAAATGCAGTATATATATAGATATGAACATATGTAACATCAAAGTAATGATACAATATGTCAAATATAATATATCTCCAGTTCATAACTATTATGATATATCTAATCCACCTTTTCCAGAGGCATCATTATTGTCTCTCCGACCGAGCCAGAGGCAATATCAACACCTCTTCTAACAAAGCTATAGGCATCAAAACCTCTACCAATAGATCCAAAGGCATCAATACCTCTACTAGGAAATAAATTAGAGGAAATTTCAACTCAAAATGGTCCTTTCAACCCTAATTCAAATTCCATGTCATCATGTGTTAGCCAATGAAAATGCTTAAAATATGAAATATCGTATAGGTCTTTAACAATTTTTAATATAAATTTGGGGATAGGTATCTTAAAAAAAAAACTATTTTTTGTTCATATTCATCCCCACGATTTTTTAGGTATTTCTTGTTTTTGGGGTAGTGGGGTCCATCAAAAGTATGCAGAGTGGGTACTCGTTGGATGCTGAGTTAAATTCCGCATCCAACGAGCTCTCCCAATCAAAATTTCAGTAAAACACAGGGAGATATGTCGAAAATATGAACAAAAAAAATAGTTTTTTTCTTTTCTTCCTCCAAAATTAATAAATATTATTTTATTATTTTAACTATTATTTTATTATTTACCTTAGGAGGCCCATTTTGAGTTGAAATTTCCTCTAATGTATGAGCATATATAACATCAAAGTAATGATACAATATGTCAAATATAATATATCTCCAGTCCAATAACTATTATGATATATCTAATCCACCTTTGCCAGAGGCATCATCATTGTCTCTTCGACCGAGCCAGAGGCAATATCAACACCTCTTCCAATAAAGCTATAGGCATCAAAACCTCTACCAATAGATCCAAATGCATCAATGCCTCTGCTAGGAAATAAATGGGCTCGGACTAGAGAAGCAGGGATAGCTCCATCAATCTAAATCGTATGGCCCTTTCTAAGCATCACTATAATAGAGCCGGTTGGAACATGAAATGGTGGATGGTCGAGTCGATAAGTAGGTTCGGCAATTCAGTCAAGTAGTTGATGAAATAGTAAAGAGGAAGGTTGATTAGGAGTAGAGGATATGATGAAGGAGTTGATGGAGGTGGAGGAGGAGGACATGGTGCAGGAGGAGGTGGATGATATCTCGAAGGTGTAGGGGGGAGAGATGGAGGCCAAAGCAGAGGTGCACAAGATGAGAAGGATACATCACCAATCGAACCAGTTGATGGAGATGGAAGTGGATTAGGAGGCTGAGTATCTCCACCATCATCTGATGATGAAATTCCATTAGGGATATCGTCTAAAATATCGCAAGCACAAAAAACATGTTGCTTCAAGATATTCATATCAAAAGGAAGCATCCTCCACAAATCTATGATGAGAGGGACCCTCGTAATGTCCCTCATTACTATAGGTCGAACCCCTTGATATTCCAACAACCTAGCCATCCTATATGTGATGTATTTTCGGAACCTATCATTCGTCCTATATCAAAGGCCAGGTCTAGCTAAGTGGGGCACCTCGAGATGATCATCTAGCTCCATATCCTCCTAGAGATGGAGGAGGAAGCACATTTCCATCAAGTGTCCCAACATCTATAAAATATATTTTACATAATAATAATTAGACAATTTCATTAAACATGAATTTAATATAACAATTTAAAATATATTTCATTTGCATTAAGTATAAAAAGGAATAAAATACAACTAGATTAATTTAAAAATAATGCTAAATTTACCTCTATCATATGGTGTCTCATCCTAAGTGAATAAGACGTTGGCACACCCTCTCTAATCCAAGCCCGTATATGGATATGCAACCATGTCTAATCGAGGTTGGTCCTCGCCACCTAGCATCTCAAGCACCTCCACAGTGATCCTTGCTGGAAATTCCAGTTTCCCCCTCTTAGGAATCATCTACTACAACATGTGCATATGCACATCTATCATCAACCTAGGAGGGCATCAATAAAAATATGGCCTAGTGGCCGGAAATCTCTCAAAAAACTAAGACAAAACAAATCTAAACCAAAAAGTTCGCCCTTCCCCTAATAGATGCATGACATTGACTATGAGCATAACAAAAGTGTCATAAAAAATAGCACACCACCTAATGCATTTAGGTCCATGCACTAAAGAATCAACATAATATAATAGAGGACATCTAATGCACTGCACATCACTAGTGTGTTGCGCAATGGTCATCACCAACAAAGAGAGGCGCCTCAAATCCTCTCTAGAAAAAGTAACAATGGAAATTTGCCATGTCATGTCCCTTCCTATCAATCTGTCCAAGCTAGCGATACATGAACCAAATATACACTTCCAAATCACCCAACCACCAAATACGGTTTCATGTCAATACCAAATATTGCATAAACGTAGCTAACTATAGAATATAATACCTAATTAACATTCACATTTGGTTAATCATTCATTGAAATTGGATTTATAAGCAATTCCGATGGTTTAAAATAGTCTTGACTGTTAATTTCCACCATCATGAATTTTCCATGTTTTTCTAACCTTTTTGACAGAGAAAAATAGAAATTGGAACTGCACCACTATCCCTCAACAAAACAGTCCTAATGTGTCGACTTCAACTGCTATCTTCCATACATTAAGAGTCAGGAGTCAAAATCCATAATGAGTCTCCAAACAAGCAACCCCGACTTGCTGACTCCCACTGCTATCGTCCATACACCGGGAGATAGAAGTCGAAAACCATAACGAGTTCCCAATGAAAAACGCCCAACTTGTCGACACTGACTACTATCTTTTGTACATTGGCAGTGGTAAGTTGGAACACATAACGGGTTCCCAATGAAACAACCCCGACTTGTTGACTCTCACTCCTATCTTCCATACATTGAGAGTTGAAAGTTGGAACTCATAAAAAGACCTTAACAAAACCTTCCCGAACTTTCTTGCCCGACTTCAATGTCACCACCTCGACATCGGAACTTCTACAACCCACCTATACACTGGGTGTTATCACCTTGCATTTAGATAGTTGGAATCCAGAAATTCGAACACAACTGCTACTCATATCTCCACAACACGACCATGATCTTGATGTCGACATCGCTACTTCAGCGTCAGTACTATCAATTCACATGCACGGCTCACTGCCTTAGAAGTCGGGAGTTGAAACTCAACCATAACTCTTCGATGAGGTCTCCCTTTTGGACTTGGGAATTGGATCTGATACTTCGACCATGGAAAACTCAGAGATATCCTTCCACTTACGAAGATTAACACTTAGTCATTTCAATAACATGACTAAGGCATAGACACAAGCATCTGATATCTATGTCATGCCTTAATTGGACTTACAAAATGTGTGAAGATGCAAATTAAACATGCACTGTGTAAACACAATGATCCACACACTCAATTCATGCATATATCAGCATAATCAAACACAGACATCAAATACAGCTTGTCGGATTCAAATACACAAGAAAAATTAGCTTAACAATGAATATCTAAGAAACTGACTGTGTAAGGGTGACTTTCCACCTAGTCGTAGGCACCTTGTCTAGCCTATATTATTTCATCTCTCAAAGGCCACCCCCAAGCCAAGTTATGAGTCCACCAAGGTGAAGGAAACAACTACAATTTTATCTCTCATCCCACAACTCGTTATGATCTAAATGCTTATCCAATTGATCATATAGAGATCTGCATTGATCTCAATCATTTATCCTAGCCTTAGTTTCCACAATACCTTCCCCACACAAAACCCTTCTTGGCTCAGGCATCCCCTTCATCGATCCATGATTTTCTTGGGCGATCCATCTTATCAAGTGCTTCCAGTGTGTGCATAGAAGAATAACAACATGTTGATGTTGTGGAGAACCACCTATAGACTTAACACATGGCTTCTCAAGCATATGAGAGACAGAACTCAATGGGAAATGTTCCCTAACTTTCCCAACCTCTATGGGAAACTTTCAACCATCGATTTGAGACCCTTTATCTCCAATTTGATTTCTGGGTTAACATACAATCACGCACAACAATTACAAAGAATTGTGTAGTATTCATGCCTCCTGCATGAACGCATTTGTGACTCTTGCATACAAGATTCAGCACATGAACCAATGCATGGATGGGTGGACAGCTAGCATCTATGTAAATGAGACTCCCCCCAAGCATCAATGAGAGAGTGTGACCCCAGAGGTACGGGAAAAATAATGGAAGAAGGACTCTTGAAAGATGACAAAATTGTCCTCTAATGTAGTTAGACCCATGCTTCCATAATAGTAGGAATTGGCCTTGCCCACCCACTTCACACGTGTATTCAATAATTGCGTTCATAGTCGAGAGAAGGTAGGATGACTTATTAAAGGCACATGGCAGGATTTACGTGAGTTCTCAAGTGGACACTTGGAAGCATTAATTTGGTCTCCCATATACCCCCTTTCCTCTTCCCCTCTAGCGGAATCATATCCCTTTTGGTGCTCCTTACACGATCGTTCTTGGTCCATTTCATTATTTATGCACATCATATTTACATTCATTTTTTGGGTTAGCAATACAAGCTAATGGTCCAATAACACATTTACATCATATATGCCTAGACATTCACCAGTCAGGCCTTGGACTTGAGCTCTGCACTAGGAATCCCTACTTGTAGTGGCGATTTCTCCCCTACTACATGAAAAATCACCTACCTTATATCAGCCGAATCTAAGGGTAGAGTTCATGGTGCAAGGGATATTTCAACCTCAACTTACAACAAGCAATAACAAACTATTTTCATGATTTTATATTTTTTATCTAACTAATGAAACAAAAGTGAAAACATACCTTAAAAATGGGCCACTGCATCTGTTTGAGGAAATGGTCTGTAGGCTCCCATGATCCTGGTCTCCGTTCTTCTTCACCAATGGCTATCAAAGGGGAATGGATTAAGGAGGGTATGGATAAAGCTCAACATACACTGTGGGATGATATGGAAAAAATATGGGAATGATTGAGGAATCAAAAGTGTGTCCAAAATTTATGATGGACAGAAAGTTGTTGTGGGGAGACCTTCATAATGTATTTATAGGATGATCCAAGGTTTTCTTACCCATGGTATTGACCCATGGTTTTTCATAGTGTATGGTATTTATCCATGGTTTTTTACCCATTCTCATTTTATGGTATTTTGGTCCTTTTTGGGAGAATGGGGTTTGTGTTGCAATAAATGGCCAACTTCCCTTCATTTATGGGCGAAGGAATAATGATGTTTTGGACCAATTTTGGTGGAATTTAATTGTGACGATCAAAATGGAGGAAATAATGGTGGGACTATGATGTATAATTATGGTTTGGACCATAGAGAGATAGGTGGGAAATTTTTGGTGTTAACAGATTTCCCCTGATGTGTGAGCGCAGGAGACCATTGTATGGTCGATAGAAATCATAGGATCAAGGGAGAAATGCTGACAACGGTGGAGAAACCAGAGGGAATCGTGGAGGAGTTAGAGTTTCCTCATTTGAACTGCAGTGGCTTTTGATTTGTATTACTTCTAAAAATGGACAAGGTACATATAATCTCAAACATATATATGTACAAGGCGTGCATACCCATGCTCGTATCAATGTCTCAATATACAAATAGGGATAAAGGCTTAAATAATGGAGTCGATCAATATATACAACTAGAAGTACATAATGGTGGCCTCAATGGGAGGTTGAATACAAATACTGATATGAAGAACTGGTACATAGAAGAAATGGCATTCTCTTAGAATGCAATATTACAATAACGGATGCTCTACTAAATATAAATGTGTACACAATTGCATGGACTCAATGACTGAGAGTCAAAATCTCTAAGGTACAATAAACAACATTGGGTACTGTAGATACACAGAAGCATGATATTGAGGGGATTATAAACATTGTCACCAACGCAAACCAGAAATCACAAGGAACAGGAAATTATATGGGTCCCATAATAAACTCACCAATTTACTAGAGTCAGGTGACAACCAGGGTCTTCGACCAAATAATGAAGGAACCAATACCCTGTACGAATCTCAATGGTGTGATAATGTAGTTGAATTTGAGCATGTGAGACACAACCAACCCAAAAGGCACTAAGGACTCCTTTAAAGTGGTCCAAGGAACTCATCTATGCGGTGGATGAAACCAGGATATAGGGAGATCCGGGTCTATCCTCTAGAATATATGTGTTGACGTGGAAAAAGGGAGACCTGCAACTACCAAGGCAATGAGCTTTCCTTGATAGAAGCGCGAGGGGGACAACCAGAGGTGCTCTAGTTCTATCCTCTAGAATATATGTGTTGATGTGGACAAAGGGAGACCTACAACTACCAAGGCAATGAGGTTTCCTTGATATAAGCACTATGGCGACAACCAGTGATATGAATCAATAATGGGATTGAGACACTAAAGGGGTAACAGGGGCAGGGGGCTACTGGGGACTCAAACTTCCTTTGTTTAGAGTATAACGATAGGGATGACCTAGAAGCAAATCATACTGAATCATGGGGAAGGGATCATAGATGTGGAACTGGGAGGGGACTACAATGGGAGATACTTGGGGAAGTAACTGGACAAGCGATATCCAGGGGATCCAAGGGAGACTCATCGCATAGTACTCTAAACAAAGGAGACCCAATGGGGGAGAGCTACCATAATGGGAGACTATATGCAATATATGTGTGTACTGAAAGGCATTGTTTGAGCCTTCTTCATAGTTTAAGGAGCTTGAAGAAGGGATAGAAGTATGCTCAATATGATATTATCTCGTGGAATTTTTTTGATCCCAAGACGATAAATGTTCAATGGTGCTTTCATGTTTAGAGAGTCTAAAAACATGAAGAAGAACTCTCCCATATGAAAAGGGATAAAAGTGTACAAAGGATAACTCTCCTAGTCAAAAGGCGCAGAGAGACTTATTTTCCATAGGTAGTCCAACCAGGCCGAAAAAGGTTAATCTTGTACTGATCGGACGGTCATTCAACTACTTTTACGAGCATGAATGAAACCAATTTTTCTCGGAGATATTTTCTTTATGAGAGGGCAAAAAAGAGCTTAAATACAAACCATAGTGATATTTTGCATAAGTTACATTCCTAATGTCCCAAAAAGCGTAAAACGATACAAGGGGAACCGTTCCCATCTGGAGGTGTTGGGGTGGTCCTTTTCTTTAATAAGTCTACGTAGTCCGAAAAAGGGGATAAACAAAGCTACATAGACTCCTTTTCAAATACTTTAATGAGCATGAAAGTAAGCAACTGAACTCAAGAATCTTTTCATTCTTTAAGGATTCGGAAAAGAGCTGAACAGAAACTCTATAATGGTTAGTCAAGCAAGGAGGAAGTGTTCAATGAACCGAAAGGGATAATGGTGGGATCATGCTTGATAAAAAATAACATTGGAACACTGGGGGGGCCTCCTTGCAGGACAATGGATGTTGGTAAAATAATGCAGAGTTTGCAATATGGATGGAGCAGAGGGCTCATGAAAATGTGAATACATAAGGAGTTCGATTTTCCTAGTGGCACGCAAATGGAGGGGAACGACACTACGACCACATCTGGAGGTGTGTAACATGTGACCATGAGAGCCTCATATGAGGTGGTGGTGTGAGATGATGATCAGGGAGGGAGGTGGCTTGGTAGGTCATTTCTTCACCCATGATATTTTTTCATAGTGACGATAGCTTCCTATCCTTATAGAGGACTATCCATATGATGGTATGGATTGTCAGGGAGATCTATAGATGCCTCGAACTCCTGGACAATTATAGGGACCTGATGGTACGTATACATGACTCTTTTTGGTTTTAGTCATACATATTTTACTAGCATAGTGGTAACTAGGTCATACATGTGATGATATTGATGACATATTGTGTGCATGTGTAGTGTGGGACCACACCCTCCAGTGACCATCAATGCAGGGGCAGGGTGGAGGGGTTAGATCCACCCACTCACAGGTAGAGGAGGTGGTGGAGTGCTACATTAGACTCACTGTGGTTGGACGTGGAGCAACTATTGGAGGGGGTCATCAATGATGGGTGGAAATACATAGACAACGATCTGATCACCGCATGCTATAGAGCTCCTCCGAAGTGGATCTCTCTGATGAGGAGGATCGCAGTTGTTGTTGAGTATGTCAGAGCGACGGCACAAGGGATGTGTCGATGGAGGAGGATATCTTAGATGAGGAGGAAGACACTAAGGAGTACACAGATTCAGAGGATGATGACTCAGACTAGCATCTTGTGACACTTCCCCCAATGCATTTGAGCTTGGATAATTTTGTATGATATGTATGATCATACGAGAAATCCTGTGGAGAATCTCTTTTTGTACTGAATATAATATTATGATAGGAATACACATGGATGCATATTTTTGTATTTTTATGAGTTTTATGACTCTCTTTTTATGATGATGACTATACCTATATGATTTATATGACATATGTATGCATGACTATATGATGATGCATGATGCAGTTTATTTCCTATATGCGATGATTGATGTGCTACTCTAAAATGCCATTAGCCATTTGATCCACTGCACTATTGAGACGTATGGGAACATGCATGAATGAAATGGATTTGAAATGTCTAATAGAGTGTCTAGTGCATAGGAACTTTCTAAACAGGAAGGGATCGCGTACCCGATAGCAGTTATTCAACTAGGTGATAACCAGTTGGGAGTCTAGGAATACCTCATGGCGACGAATACCCAAGTGAGGATGGCAGTCAGGATACCAGAGACACCATCGTACTCAATCTAGTTGTTGGTAGCAATACCAACACGAATTTCGTCGATATGGATCAACTCAAGTGACGGGGAATAAATGACCCACTCAGTTGAGGTGAGATTAGGAGAGCATATACTTGCACCATCAGTGAAACCAACATAGGAGGGAAAGGTAGGATCCATCTAGAACAACCAAGGAAACAAACTGTGAGACTCATGGTAAACACGATGCAAAACAAGAAAGAAAATCTATGATACAAGGGTATTTAGGTTAGTCAACTTAGGCATAGAATCTCTTGAGGTAGAGCCCATTGCAAGGATTCTTCAACAGGCGATCGTCGGAGTCAGTGAGTAGATATGCCCCTTATCAAGGCATCAATGGATGAAATAAGGGCCATACCACATGGATTCGAGTTTTCCTTTTCCAATCTTATCATGGGCTTGGTCATAGACTAGGATGAGGCCCCCCTCGCAAAAGGTGTGGGGGTGGACTTGGGATTAAAATTGGGACTTTGACCGGGTTTTAGCCACTTCGATCATTTGGAGAGCAGCACGACGGTTCTCATCAGTTTGTTCAAGCATAAGTAGGTGTTTTTTCAATGGTGAAGTATCAGGTAGAATATCAACAGCAAGGTGAAGCGATGGAATATGGCATTCAATGGGAAGAACCGACTCCACATCGTGGACTAAATGGAATGGTGTAAAATTGGTGGAGGTTTTAGTCGATGTCTAGTAGGCTCAAAGGGAAGAAAAGAGCAAGTGGTGCCAGTTGGAATTGTGTTTTTCCACCAGTCATTAGAGCATGGTTTTGAGGATCTTGTTAACAACCTCAACTTGTCCATTTCCCTTAGGGTAATAAGCAAAGGAATATTGGTGTTCAAATTTCAACATGACGAATATCTTTGTCCAAACAACGTCCTTGAAATGAGAATCGTGGTCTGAGACTACCTAGAGGGGGACACTGAAATGAGAAATAACATGGATAAAAAACAAGAGTGTCGCAGTTTCATCCTTATAATTGAAGGTTGTCATGGCTTCCTCCCACTTGGTGAAGTAATAAATGGCCACAATGATGTATTTATGGTCATTGGATGAAGAAGGATTACAGGTCATGAAGTCAATCGCCCATTTGCAGAAGGGATCGACTATGACAACAGAATGTAGTGGCGCGAGAGGTGTCCTCTTCTTTGGGGAAAAGAGTTGGTAATTGCAGTAGTTTTTAACTGCATGAATGCAATTGGAAAATATGGTGGGCTAGAAATAACCATCACAAAGAATATTTTAAGTGGTATCCAAACTAGAGAGGTGGCCACCACAAGCTCCACTATGACAGTCATTCAAGACTTGTTCGGCTTCATCATGGGTGAGGAAACAATAGAGTATGGTGTCCACACCGCAGCAGTACAAGACATCATCGATAAGGAGATATCGAGTAGCGTGATGTTGGATGATAACATGATATTCATGGCTTAAATGGGGATCAAATTTTTGTGTGCGCCAGTAAAAGATTATTTCCCCATACCACAGGTCCTCCTTACAGATGACGAATAGAATTCATCGGCAATATTAATTGTGATACGGGGCAAGGTAGACGACGATGGGAAGTTTTCCATCAAGGAAGCTAACGCCAAAACTTTGGTGCTTTTGGGTGTGACAAATACCAAGTCGTACTCTTGAAGAACGACAATCCACTTGGCAGCATGGACTTGGACAAGGCAGTGGCTCAAGAGATAACGCATGGGGTTGGAATCATCCACGACTCGAGTTTGGATCATGAGAATGTAATAACGTAGCTTCTGCACCAAAATGACGATGGCGAGGGCCATTTTCTCTTCTTAGGAGTAACGTAAAAGTGGTCCATAAAGTTTCTGACTCACATAATATATCACATGCTCTTGACGAGCATCATCTTCCTAGACTAGGACTCTAGCTATGGCATTTTCAGATGTCGATATATAGAGGATAAACTCCTTGGTGAAGTCAGGAGGAGACAATAAGGGAGAGGAAGTCAGATCATGTTTCAATGCATTGAAAGCAGCTTGTGCTTGCTCATCCCACACAAAAGAAGTGTTGGTACAAAGCAAGTGTAAGAATCCATGGACATTTATTGCATATTCTGAAATAAATCGACGAAGGAAATTGGCCTTACATTGAAGGCCTTGTAATTGGCGCAAAGTACATGGAGGGGGAATATTCATGATGGATTGAACCTTCAAAGGATCCATGGTAATCCCTTTTTAGGACATGATGAATCCTAATAATCATCTAAATGGGACATCGAACACACACTTGAGGGGGTTTAAGTGGACATTATATTTGTGACATCGAAGGAATACTTATCGTAATTCGTCCAAATGTTGCGAACGCTTCTGTGATCGAATTGTGAGTTCATCTAGATAGACCAAGATAATGTGAACGATTTCATGGAAGCAAAATGTCATGGATCACTAAAACATGGCTCCAACATTTTTAAGGCCAAATGGCATGACACGATACACAAAAGTACCCATGGTGGTATACGCAATGGGGTAAATAAATCCTGCTTTACGCAGTTTTTCGATCTCAGCTTTGACGACAGGGGCCTTTAATGGGTGAATGGATCGTTTATTTTGGAGAACGAGGGAAACATCGATCCATGTGTTGATGCGATGTTCAATGATAGAGGGATCAAGCCTAGGCATCTCAGTATAGGACCAAGCGAAAATATCACGAAATTCCTGAAAAAAGTGTTTTGTAGGAAGTAAATTCCTCATGGGAGCATGAAGCACTGAGCGTAATATCCTTGAGTATCTCATTCTTCATTGAGATATCGACTTTAATGGTTGGTGAGATATTAGCCATGTTACCTTCTTCAAATGCGTCAGGTGTCGGGATTGGGTTTTTAAAACAATCGAAACTTCCATGTATGAAGTATTTCACTTCGACAAAGAATTGGTCTGATGATGAGGAAGGTTCATCAAGGATGAAGGAGTGATGGTGCAAATCATCCAAAGGATATTCAAGAGTTAAAGGAGCTTTGAGGATATCTTCCTCATTGTCAAAGTACCGCCTCGATAGATCGGTGGGATATTCCACAGACGAGGAGGAGGAAGGACTACTAGAAGTAGAGATCGTATAAATGGTATTATTGGTGTCCAAAGAAGAAGTCAGAGGGTGGATCTCCTTAAGGACAGTGATTTCAAACTCACAAGAGTGCTTGCAAAGGCCACTAAGGAGATACCGGTACTCTGGCATGTTTGGGCAGTGATGGGAATAATGACCATATAGGTCACAGACTGCAGAAGAGCAGTTGGTTCGTAGAGATTTGTTCTTAATCACAGGAATCGTTGGTACATGGAAAAAGAGAGCATTGTTGGTTTGACTACTGTGCGCATGTGGGTGTGAAGGATAGGAAAATCAACACAATTATGCATCGCATGGTTGAGGACATCGCATAAAGCACAAGGGGCGTTGTTCTGTCGAGGCTTTTGGTGCCTTATCCCCAGTGTTCATGGGAGGAGGGGGGAAGAAGTAGTGATAGAGGCAGTTGGTTGTGTACAAGGAGATGGGTGTGACACAATATCAATAGGTTGGAATGGTGTCAACGAGACCAGTGGCATTAGGGGAAGGGTGGGTGGATCAAGGTACCACACGGGAATACCCAAAATTAATCTTGGAAGGTTGGGAGTATCCACGACTGGCTTACTCACAATTATAAAAGGTGGAAAGAGGAAGGGGATCATTTGTACTGGGAATGAACCCCAATAATTCCACAGGGTCTGTGATTGGGGTTGTGGCAGAGGTGATAGTGCAAAAATATGATATGTCAGTCGTCGAAGGAGGGGGTGGGAGGGACAAAAAGGTTTCCGTCAAAGGGGCGTTGGTAAATAGGCCTGGACTGTTCATGCAAAAATTTCTCAACTAGCTCCACATGACCTAAACCATATATAGCCATCTTTTCCTATCCTTTTTCCCTCTTTTTTGACCTCCATAACTATGTTTTAACCTTATGCTCTCTCAAAAAGCTAAAAAATATCAAAATGGCCAAAAACCCCTCAAAAGAGCTAAAAACCCACAAAGGGGCTTTAAAACCCCAAAAAGGGATAAAAATCCTAAATAGGGTTCCAAAACCCTAAAAGAGAGAAAAGGATAAGAAAAACTATAAAATAGTGTGGAGGTCTCCATCACAAGATTACCCAATTATTCCTTCGCCGTATTTTTCTATCATTTGTGAGTACGGTGAGAATCATTCCTCTCACAATACCCACAACTTTCCAATCATTTTATTTGCCCCACCATCTCCCCACCTTGTACATTGAGGCATCCTCTGTACCATCAAGCCTATGGAGAGGCGGTACCATCCAAGCTAGGACATGGTGGCCCTATTTTACAGAAAAGAGAAGGTATATTTGTCCCGTCCTATTTATTTTAGTTTAGTAGTTTTTTCTTGTTTATTATTTCTAATTGTTTGTTTTGTATCTTGTTTTTTAACCATTTGACTCTACCCTTCTGTCCCTTTGACAGAAGGGAGGTGCATTAGCACGTAGCTAGGGTTTTTACCCGACTACGGTTTAGCGATCATACCGGGTCGATCCCACTAGATCCTTGGTTTTACAAGTTTTTTGTAGGTTTTCCTTCACAGTCATCCCTGATCAAGCCCTCATGAGGCCGATCCGAGTCCATACGGCCCCAGTACCTATCCTTGTCGGCTCTATTTTTTATTTTTTTCAGTTTTTGGATGTCGTCACTGCTTTCGGGCTGACAAGCGCGACCTAGTCGCTGCTTTTAGATTGAAACCCGCAACCTAGTCGCAACTCCAACCCCGAAAGGTGTGACTTACCTCCCAAGGCACAGTCACTGTTGTTTTTTTCCTTAGAAGCGACCCAGTCGCCACTATGTGTTCTGTCTATACAACCTTGTCGGCGCTGCCCAGCAGTCAGAAGTGACCTGTATGTGTTTTAATCAGTTTTACATTTGTTTTCCTATTTAAACAACCCATTCGCCATCAGTTGACTATCACATGCAATCTTCATGTTTTTGTGTTAGTTTCTGCAAGTTATATTTTGTTTTTCATTATCAAAACATTGGAAATTAACAGTGTTATTCAGCCCTTCCTCCTCTACTCGGTCATCACCCTTCAAGGTCTTCTGAGATAAGACGGGGGGTTGAGTAAGCTTAGTAATAGGCATCCATTTTTGTCATTGTTCATGACCATTCAAAACAAGTGACCTTGGCAGCTAGAGGGAGTGGAAATCGTTGGGGGTTTCACGGCGTTCGCGTCCTCCCTGTTGAGCACCAGGAATTTGAGGAGTGACCTGTGTATCTATGGGTGGACATGTTTCCACTTTGTTGAGAGCCCAACTCTCTTTCTTGGATTTGAGGGATACAAAAGCGGGGTAGTCACACTACTGATTCACAACAAGTTACAGTTAGTTTTCCATCATTGCAGTTGGTATTGCACTTTGGTTTTGGTTTATTTTTTCAAATATGTCTTGATCCAAGCCCTTTGCTTGATCCGTTCAGAGAAACCAATGTTATTTTCTTATTTGCATAATTCCAAAAGTAAAAATCACAATCTCATAAATGGAGTGCACACATTCACACCATATAATCCAACAAAACTCAGTTCATGACCCCGAGCGAACCATAAAGTAACCAATTTACTTAAACAAATCTTGCGGTTTGAGGACATAAGTCTCAACTGCCATAACTGTGGGAAGTGCTTGGGATTTTCCCTAAAACTCATTGTGAGGAGTACCACAGGAACCCTAAAGTAACTGGCCAACTAGAGGAATTGCTAAGTGAAATGAGAAACGACCTCTTCCGATTGACTAGAAACACCCTTGTGAGGAAAAATTCAAGTGTTATCTTCTGGCAGTCTTGGTGGCTAAGTGACCGCCTAGGAACAAATAGGAAG
The DNA here is from genome assembly GCA_001517045.1 of Pseudotsuga menziesii. Lineage (NCBI taxonomy): Eukaryota > Viridiplantae > Streptophyta > Pinopsida > Pinales > Pinaceae > Pseudotsuga > Pseudotsuga menziesii. The sequence goes on from LPNX011168163.1 coordinate 678,473, forward strand.
TCATTTAAACCAGGGTCCAAAATTCATTATCGGTTACTACCATTAACCCACCATTGATCCACCATGCTCTTCCTCACGCCTTAGGGGGGATCCCCCTCAGTTTGGGTCTTTAGACCATAACCATTGCTGGCCCTCCTCGACAACCCTCCTCACCATCAGAAGGTCACACGGCCTTTGATTCCGACTCAAAATCCTACCAGTCCAAGCCAAATATTCTCATTGCACCGTCTAGCCCCATGGCTGGAGTAAATCCTGGTCCTTTCTTTGGAGGGGTGGTCAACAGCAGACCCATGTCCTTGCCTCACATCATTACCAACATCCTTGCCAACAGTCCCAGTACCGTTGCGTATGTCGTTGTGAGTCCGCTAACCATTAGTGGCGGCTTCGCACCTACTTTATCATTCCCACAGTACCACCTTTCATACATGGGGGCAGCAACCCTTTCGCGACCATCCTGATTATCCCATTGTGGGAATTCAAACTCAGGTACCCCCAGTCATGCACGAACAACATACTCTAGCAAACTCCAACGCCATTATCGGCCATCCCGCACCAACCTTGGGTCTAACCTCCCATTCTTGGCTCGCCTCAACTTGCCTAATTTGACCACGTTAACCAATGACCCAATTAGCCATCAACCCCATTGGCCTCCCATGTCAACCAAACTCCCATCAGACATTCCAAAGTTTGAAGGTGTTATCTCTATAGTTTTTTTTCATATTTATCTTAGGGTTTTTATTTTATTTTTCTTAGTGTTTCCATTTGGGGTGATAATCCTAGTTTTAGCCTACCTTTTACTATGCGAATTTATCCTAGTTTTACCCTAGTTTTCTTTTCTGATTTTTGCTTTGTTTTCCTTTATATCAAAATAAGGCTCAAATCATTTATCTTTCAAAGGTTATTGATTTGTATTAAAGCAAGGGATATTGTGAAATTAAGCATATATGTAACTTTGGTTATAAACTGGAAGCATATATAAAAAAATGAAAACATGGTCGTGCTGCCAGTTTGAATTGATCCATGATGATTGAAATTAAAGCTCCTAGTAAGGTAATGATGGAATGAAGTCACATGGAAAGGATTGTACACAGTTGGCAATGGTTTCATTAAACGTATGTTGAACCCCGTATTTCATCATAATGACAGTTTATTTGTTCAGTATTGTTTTCATACACATAGGGTTTGTGAATTGCTGCCCATATTCAATATCAATGCGTGTTTTGGGGGTAGGGGTTTGTTTTGTGCGCAGGAGTGTATTCCAGGTTCACGAAGGATGACTAAAAACAAGAGACTTGGAGGATTTTTGTGCAGAATTGAACTTGATAATTTATAGTGGGTGCATGAATTCCATAGGTCGGCGAAGATGATGCATGATGCTGGTTGGTTTCCATTTTGTGAAATATTGCAGGATCACGATGAACAGGTATCTAGGGCATTCATAAAAAATTACAATGATGAAGTTGTTTGCTTTGACGATTTGTAGATAATGGTGAATGAAGAGGTTATAACAAAAGCTATTGGTGTACCTTCTGAGGGAGAAAAGTGGTTCAAACAACAATCGTTTGAGGCTGATTATAGCAAATTTCTTTCGCCGAGGTTCAAAAAACTAGATTGGAAGAATGGCATACATGTTACTAAGCTGAAGCCTATGTGGAAACACCATTGGAGATGATACATAATTATGTAACCTGTGAAGGCCGTTATGACAGGGTTTTGAGGTGTCATCTATGTTTTCTAATGCATCTCAGCGGAGATAAGAAATTGAACCTGCCTTATTATCTGTTGAAGAGTATGCAAAAAATGATTTCAAGGGTTCACATTCATCAGGAACATACAGTTCGTTCCCTTTTTCATCAAGGGTTAATCAAGTTATTAATCGTTTTTCATTTGAAGAAAAAGGGGAAAACGTGGGAGGAGTTTCTCTTTGAATCTGGATTTAATACAGAGAAGCAAAAGGGAGAAACGAAAGGAATTAAAGATAGTGCAACAGACAATCAAACAGAGCAAGAGTCGAAAACCCTAGATGCAGAGGATAAAGGGTTAGCAGAGAAATGGTCTCAACTAAATGACGAGTTATCAGAATCATGTGCAGTCAAGAATGATGATAAAGGGGTAGAATCAAAAGACATTACAAGGGTTAAGTCAGTTGAAAATTTGAAGGGTAAAGCTGTAGAATCGAGTGCAAAACCTAGAACTCGATTAAGAAGAAGACTTGAAATTGAAATAAGCCCAAATCTTACAGAAGACAGTGAACTGGTTGTTATAGAAGAGTCAATGAGCAAAGATAAGGTTCAGCCAATAAATGAAGAGCAGGTTTCAGAAGCTGAAAAAATTGTAGAATTGCAAGGAATGTCCAAACGTATTCCAGAACTGTTTTGCACAAATAAGCAAAATTATGTTGAAAAGGAAATTAATTCAGGTTTAAAGTCTGTTCATAAAGAAGAAATCATGGTGGATACAGATGAAGCAGATGTTATTCCAGAGTTGGTACAGATAAGGAAATTCATGATGTCTTATAAAGAACAAAATAAGTATTTGCAGGATTTGAATGAAAATTTGATGCTTGCAAATAAGAGAGCGCGAGAGGATTTAGAAGAGAAAGAGGTTGATTATCAGAAGTTGGTTAGTATTTATAAGGACATGCTGTAGAATAAAAGGGCATTACTGGAGCAGTATAAGCAAGTTTTGGATCAGAATAGAGAATTACAGAACAAGGATGCTGAATACTCCAGGTTACAAAAGAGATCTCAAGTTCTTCGTGATATGAATTTGTTAGCTGAAGTTTCTAAGAGCCTTTGATGAAAGATCTAGATTAGTGTTGAGTCAGTAGAATCGACAGATAGTAGATAAGGTTGTTATGTTTATTCCACATGGCAGTTTAAGTTTTAATTTAACTTTTGAGCTAAGTTCCACTTTAAATAGATTTACTATTTTTAGTTATTCAAGATCCATAAGATGAGGATCTAGAAACCTTTTTTATTTTTGAAATTAGTTGTATATATTTGAGAACTGGGACAGAAGAAAGGGTTGGAATCATAGATGGGAATCAAGTTTTTTTTATGAACTGTAAGACATATACTCTCTTGCATCTTTAATACAGAATTGTTACTTTGAAATGATTATGATCATGAGCCTGTTTTGCTTTTATTCTTGAATTGTATTTTATTATGATTTTATCTTGTGTGTGGTCTTGTTAATCCATTACAATATTCGTATGATGAAATGTAGTTATCTTTAAATGCCCTGTTGCAGAACCAGATTCATTCATTTGTAAATTCATGCTTGTAATATCTTATGTTGTTAAACATTGCATTTTATTATGTGTCATGCAGTTTTATGATTATTGTCTTATTTGATTTCCCAAACCCTTTGATTACATACCACCCTTGTCTAAATTTGATTTTATCAGTTTGATTTATCTTCAATATTTCTCTAATCTTGAACTTCAGTAATCTAGGTTCAACTTTAGTGATAACATCTTTTGGCGCCATTGCCGGGGAACGAAGAAACAAAAGTACATCTTCCCTGGGTATTCGACATCTTTATATATCTGATTTTGGAGGGTGAACAAGATCAGTAAAATTTGTTCATAGACTACATCAATCACCTACAAAAAGTTATAGTGGATTCAAAATGGATAGGAACTCGAGGAAATCCCTCATCACCTCTAAATCCAAGAGTCTCAAACCCTGAACAAATATAGAAGGAAGCTAGGCAAATATTGAGTTCTACCTCATCGGCAAAGTTTAAGCATCCCTCAACTTTGGAGATTCCTTAGTCTTCATTCTTTCATGTTCCTTCTTTTGATCCACATTCTGAGAAAGGGAAAGAATAATTAGATATTTTGTTTACCCCTTCTAAAATGGACAACTTCCAAGCTTTCACAAATCCTTTATTACCTGAGGAAGTTAAACTTGAAGCATTACATACAGGTGGTTCTTCTTTATTTTCATCCCATGTTTCTTTTACAAGTAAATTCCCATTACATCAGCCAAATTCCAGTAATTTCCCTCTTTCATCACAACATTCAAGTAGCAACCAATCTAATTCAAGTTCAAGTATTTCCAGTCCTAGAATGGCTCAGCCTCAAAATAGGATGGTTGTTATGGTAGCAGCAAGATATGCCCCTCTAGTTTTTGCTCAGCCTTTAAATGCTCTCCCAAGTGGAGATTATCAGAAATATCTTCTGAGATTCAATGGTCAAGGAGATGTTACAGCAGAAGAGCACTAGAATGCATATCTGATTAATGCATATAATCAAAATTTTGAGAATGAAGATGTTTGGATGAGAGTTTTTGTTCAAAGCTTAGATGGTGAAGTAAGAAAGTGGTTTAGGGAATTACCACCAAACTCTATAGGTGGTATATATGCTTTAGAAGAAGTGTTCATGAGACAATGGGGAGATACTAAGGATTATCTATATTACATTACAGAGTTTGGATCATTGAAAAGGAAGAAAGATGAAGCTATGGGAGATTTTTCTAAACGGTTCAATAAAATGTACAGTAGAATACCAGCTGAAATAAAACCCTCTGAAACATCAGCGAAGTTAACCTATGCAAACTCTTTTGATCATGGATTTTCTTTATTGTTAAGAGAAATAAATTGTGTATCTCTTTTAAATATGAAAGATGCTACATTTGAAGTGGAGTCTAACATATTGGCTTCAAATAAACTCAAAGAAGAAACATACTATCAAATGGTAGATAAAAAAGCTAAAAAAGAAATTGTTCCATCCAGTTCTACAGGAAGAGTTTTAGACAGTAAAATGGGTGAAATGAATAAAATCATTAAAAATTTATCTGTTACGATGGATAGGTTGGAGTTGGGAATAAAAATCAGAACAAGCCTATACCTTCAGGAGAGAGAAATCAAAACCAATTTAGAAGACCTTTTGTTCCTAGATTTTTGCCAAGAGAAAGAAGAAATAATGATATTCAGAGGGAGAGAAGAGAAAATGAAGAGCAAAGAATTCAACCTCCATTTCAAAATAATCATGTGAGAGATGATGAATCATATGAGATAGATGAAGAGGAGTTAGAGGATTTGGAAGAACAAGAACATAGTATTAGTCAATTTGATGACGATTCTTCTTCTCATTTTTTTACTAAAGCTGATTATCATTATGCTACAGTTTTGGATCATTATGAAGAAAATGATTATCAACAAGAAATATCTATGCCTGAAATTTGTCAGGAGATTCCACAAAAATCATATGGTCTTAGGTCAGGGGTAAAACATGCAACATAGGCTAAGAAGATTGTGAAAAATGTTCTTGCTAAACAAAATCTGCCTCTAAATCAGAAACAAATTCTAAAAGAGAAAAGAGATGAAGTGGTAGTTCTAGAGGAAGTTAATAAAGTTGTAGGTGGGTTTAATTTGGAGCATGAGCTTAATAAGATTAAGATCATTGTTCCTTTAACAGAGTTGATAAAAAACAAGGATTACAGAGAAGCAGCTTTTAAAACTCTTAAAACTGCAGTGAATTTGGTTCCTTCTGATGAAGTTAATTTGCAAGACGAAAACCCTACCGTCATTGTGGGTTCAAAAACCTTTGATCATCTTGATGACAATTCAGAATACCCACCTCCTTTTTATGTGACTCTTACAGCTCATGAGCAATTATTACACAATTGTCTTCTTGATTCAGGAGCTTCACATAACCTCATGCCAAAAGCAGTCATGGAAGCCTTAGGGTTGAGTGTTACTAAACTATATCATGACATGTATGCATTTGACTCTAGGGAAGTGAAGTGTATTGGGGTTATTAAATCTCTTGTGGTGAATTTAACACAAATACATATGAAGAGTGTGTTGATGGACATAGTTGTAGTAGATATTTCTCCTAAATCTGGCATGCTACTATCTAGATCTTGGGAAAAAAGAGTGGGAGGAACTCTACAGATGGACCTTTCATATGCCACAATTCCAGTGTTTGGAGGAGAATACATAAGACTTTACAGAGAAGTACAGATGGCATATTTGGTAAGTGACAATAAACACCCCAATAATCATCCAATTTATTCAATAGAAGAGAACTTAGGTTCTTGCATGTTGCAATTAAGTGATGATGTTGAAGGAGTTTTACAAGTGCATAGAGATATTCCAGTTTAGACAAAGAAAGAAGAACCAGATGGTTTATGGCAAATGTATTTTGATGGTTCATCAACTAAAGAGGGAGCAGGAGCAGGAGTGGTACTTATTTCAACTAGAGGTGAGATCATTTATCTCATGTACAAGTTGGAATTTAAAACAACCAATAATACTGTTGAGTATGAGGCTTTGATTCCTGGATTAAGAGCAGCAAAAGATTTGGGTATTCAAGAGCTTTTTGTGTTTGGCGACTCCGAATTAGTAATTCAGCAAGTTAAGAATGTTTACTATGTAAAGCAGCATTTGTTGAAAGTGTATAGAAATGAGGTCTAGGATCTAATAGATAATTTCTTTTTAGCTTTCAACATAACTTTTGTTCCAAGAGAATATAATGAGACAGCAAATTCCTTAGCCCTAGCAGCAACTTATTTTAAGGTTCCAAAACTGACACATTTGAAATATCCAATTGATGTGAGATACAGGCCATCTATTCCAGATGACATCAAGCACTAGAAATTCTTTCATGATGATCAGGAGATAAAATAATTTTTGGAGTTAACAGGTGAATTTGCAAATGATTTAGTTGATCAAGATCGGGATGTTGAAATGGTTGAAAATGAACTTTGCACAAAAGATTCAATAGCTGATCATAAGGTTGTTGAATTAAAAGGAAATTTCATTCCCAAGGGACTTGTTCGACTTGAGAGGTTGTTCTCAAAAGATGATACTTTGTTGAAACCCACATTGCAGACCACTGAAGAAAGTGTTGTAAGTTGTAATATTGGATCTGAAATTAAACCTAAAATGATCAAAATGTCAAAAAAATTGTCAGAAGGCGAAAAGAGAAAATATATCAGTTTGCTGAAAGAATTTGTGGACATTTTTGCTTGGTCATATGAAGATTTAAGAACTTATGACACTAGCATAATTCAGCATAAAATTCCTTTGAAACCAAATACTAATCCTTTTAAACAGAAACTTAGAAGGCTTAATCCAGCATTGCTGCCAGTGATTGAAAAGGAGGTAAAAAAATTGTTGGATGCAAAAATTATTGTACCTCTGAGATATTCATCCTGGATTGAAAACTTGTTTCTTGTACATAAGAAAAATGGAGAAATAAGGCTCTGTGTTGATTTCCGGAACCTGAACAGATCTTGTTTAAAAGACAATTATTCATTGCCTAAAATTGATCAGATTTTGCAGAGAGTTGTAGGGTCTCATAGAATTTCAATGATTGATGGTTTTTTTGGTTATAACTAGATTGCAATACAGCCTAAAGACAGAGAAAAACCAACATTCACAACTCCATGGGGAACATTTATGTATGATAAAATGCCTTTTGGGCTTATGAATGCAGGTGCTACATTTCAGAGGGCTATGGACATAGCCTTTGTGGGGGGAAATGAAAAGTTTGTAGTAATATACCAAGATGATATCACAGTGTTCTCCAAGTCTGATGAGGACCATCTAAAGCATCTAAGACAGGTTTTTACAAAGTGCCGAAAATTTGGTTTGTCATTAAACCCAAAGAAATCTCACTTTGCTATGACAGAGGGTAAGTTGTTAGGGCACATTGTTTCTGCTGAAGGAATCAAAATAGATCTAGAACGAGTAAAAGCCATTTTAAAAATAAATATTCCTAGAAATAAAAAGAAAATTCAATCTTTCATTGGGAAAATTAATTTTTTAAGATGGTTTATACCTAATTTCGCAGAAATTATCAAACATATCATTGACATGCTTAGGAAGGATAGGGAGGTCAAATGGTCAAATCAAGCTAGACAAACATTTGAAGCAATAAAGCATGCATTGATCGAAGCACCAATATTGATAGCTTCAGATTATACTAAGGATTTTGCATTTTTTTCATTCACATCTGAAGATACCATAGCTGTTGTTTTGTTAAAAAAGAATTCAAATGGCTTGGAACAACCAATTTCTTTCTTCAGTAAAACATTAAGAGATTCAGAAGTTAAATATAATACAATGGAAAAGCAAGCATATGCATTAGTTAAAGCTCTCAAATTTTTCTGAATCTATGTTTTACATTCCAAAATTTTGGCATATGTTCCAAATTCAGCAGTTAAGGAAATTTTGGTACAACCTGACAGTGAAGGGAAAAGAGGCAACTAGATAGAAAAGGTTATGGAATATGACGTGGATATTAAACCAACCAAGTTGATGAAATTCCAGGGTTTATCCAATCTTATAATAGAATCAAATTGTCAGGTATTAGATCTTCATTTGATGGCAGAAAATTCAAAACAGGATGTGGCAGCAGAGCACAATAAGCAGCAGATTTATGGTAGGTATTATGATTCTTCTTTGTATAAAGAAATTGTATATTTCCTCTTATATTTAAAATGCCCTCGAGAATTCAATAGAAATCAGTGTAGATCATTAAAACTTAGAGCAATGAAATATGTTCTAATTGATCAAGTCTTGTACTGGAAAGATCCTGGAGGAATATTGTTGAAATGTTTGGAAAAATCAGAAGTTGATGCTATTACTATTGAATTGCATAGTGGAGTATGTGGTGGACACAAGTACTGGAAAGTAACTGCATTAAAAATCCTAAGAGCGAGATATTATTGGCCTACTCTTTTTAAAGATGTATATCATCAGGTCAGAGCATGTGTGGAGTGTCAGAAGTTTGCCAGTTAGCATAAACTTTAGTCTTTACCCTTGAAACCTATAGCAGTAAATTTTCCATTTCAGCAGTGGGGTTTAGATTTCATAGGAGAAATTCATCCTCCTTATAGTGGTCAGCACAAATCGATTTTAACTGCCACTGATTTTTTCACTAAGTGGGAGGAGGCAATCCCCACAAGGAGGGAAACTGAACAGGTTATAATTAATTTCCTTGAAGAAAATATTCTCAGTAGATTTGGATGCCCTAGGAAATTAATTACAGATAATGCCCCAGCCTTCAAATCAAAAAAGATGGTGAATTTTTGTGAAGAAAATAACATTAGCTTGAAACAGTCCACACCTTATTACCCACAGGGTAATGGATTAGAAGAGTCTAGTGATAAAAGTATTGTGAACAGTATTAAGAAAATGTTATTTGAAAACAAAAGGAGCTGGGATACCAAACTGAAATTTGACAGAGTAACTATAAAGAAGTCAAATGGGACATCCCCTTTTCAGTTGGTATATGGAGTTGATGCTTTGTTTACTGTTCAATTAGCTTCCCCGGTAATTAAATTTTTATAGGAAATAAAAGAAAATCCTGATGATATAAGAAGAAGAATGTTTCAGATAATCCAGTTGCAGCAAGAAAGAGAAGCCATTGAAAATATAGTTGAGATGCATAGGAAAAAGGTGAAAGAAAGTTTTGATAAGAAAATTAAAAAGGATGTTTTTGCAGTGGGTGACCTTGTTCTCAGGTGGGATGCACGAAAGGATGAGAAAGGTAAGCATGGAAAGTTTGATAATTTATGGATAGGACCTTTTACAGTGATCAAGATTTTGGGAAATAATACTTGTCTTACAGAACTTGAATGGTGAAGAGGTTGTAGGTCCAGTAAATGGATGTTTTCTAAAGTATTTCCACACATATTGAGCGGTAGAAAGTCATTGTACATATTCAGTGTATATATCATATCAGTTTTATGAATAAGACTCCAACCCAATAAGACAGAAATTATGACTTTAGCAGCTTTCAGAAGGCACAGGTCAAGATATTCTTAAAGCCTCACAAGGAGAGCTTTATCCCCAGTCAGAGCCAGATGTTATCTCTATAGTTGTTTTTCATATTTATCTTAGGGTTTTTATTTTATTTTTCTTAGTGTTTCCATTTGCGGTCATAATCCTAGTTTTACCCTACCTTTTACTATGGAAATTTATCCTAGTTTTACCCTAGTTTTCTTTTATGATTTTTGTTGTGTTTTCCTTTAAATCATAATAAGGCTCACATCATTTATCTTTCAAAGATTATGGATTTGTACTAAAGCAATGGATATTGTGAAATTAAGCATATATGTAACTTTGGTTATAAACTGGCAACATATATAAAAAATGAAAACATGGTTGTGCTGCCAATTTGACTTGATCCATGATGATTGAAATTAAAGCTCCTAGTAATGTAATGATGGAATGAAGGCACATGGCAAGGATTGTACACAGGTGGCAATGGTTTCATTAAACATATGTTGAACCTCGTATTTCATCATAATGACAGTTTATTTGTTCAGTATTGTTTCCATACGCATAGGGTTTGTGAATTGCTGCTCATATTCAATGTCAATGTGTGTTTTGGGGGTAGGGGTTTGTTTTGTGCGCAAGAGTGTATTCCAAGTTCACGAAGGATGACTTAAAAAAAGAGACCTGGAGGATTTTTGTGCAAAATTGAACCTGATAATTTATAGTGGTTGCATGAATTCCCAAGGTCAGCGAAGATGATGCGTGATGCTGGCTGGTTTCCATTTTGTGAAATATTGCAGGGTCACGATGAACAGGTAACTAGGGCATTCATAAAAAATTACAATGATGAAGTTGTTTGGTTTGACGATTTGTAGATAATGGTGAATGAAGAGGTTATAGCAGAAGCTATTGGTGTACCTTCTGAGGGAGGAAAGTGGTTCAAACAACAATCGTTTGAGGCTGATTATAGCAAATTTCTTTTGCCAGGGTTCAAAAAACTGGATTGGAAGAATGGCATACATGTTACTAAGTTGAAGCCTATGTGGAAAACACCATTGGAGATGATACATAATTATGTAACCTATGAAGGCCATTATGACAGGGTTTTGAGGTGTCATCTACGTTTTCTGATGCATCTCAACGGAGATAAGAAATTGAACCTGCCTTATAATCTGTTGAAGACTATGCAGAAAATGATCTCAAGGGTTCACAATCATCAGGAACATACAGTTCTTTCCCTTTTTCATCAAGGGTTAATCAAGTTATTAATCATTTTTCATTTGAAGAAAAAGGGGAAAACGTGGGAGGGGTTTCTCTTTGAATCTGGATTTGATACAGAGAAGCAAAAGGGAGAAATGAAAGGAATTAAAGATAGTGCAGCAGACAATCAAACAGAGCAAGAGCCAGAAACCCTAGATGCAGAGGATAAAGGGTTAGCAGATAAATGATCTCAGGTAAATGACGAGTTATCAGAAGCATGTACAGTCAATAATGATGATAAAAGAGTCGAATCAAAAGACATTACAAGGGTTAAGTTAGTTGAAATTTTGAAGGGTAAAGCTGTAGAATCGAGTGCAAAACCTAGAACTCGATTAAGAAGAAGACTTGAAATTGAAATAAGCCTAAATCTTATAGAAGACAGTGAAATGGTTGTTATAGAAGAGTCAATGAACAGAGATAAGGTTCAGCCAATAAATGAAGAGCGGGTTTCAGAAGGTGAAAAATTTGTAGAATTGAAAGGAATGTCTGAACATATTCCAGAACTGTTTTGCACAAATAAGCAAAATTATGTTGAAAAGGAAATTGAATTAGGTTTAAAGTCTGTTCATAAAGAAGAAATCATGGTGGATACAAATGAAGTATATGTTATTCTAGATTTGGTACAGATAAGGAAATTCATGATGTCTTATAAAGAACAAAATAAGTATTTGCATGATTTGAATGAAAATTTGATGCTTGCAAATAAGAGATTGCGAGAGGATTTAGAAGAGAAAGAGGTCGATTATCAGAAGTTGGTTAGTATTTCTAAGGACATCTTGAAGAAGAAAAAGGCATTACAGGAGCAATATAAGCAAGTTTTGGATTAGAATAGAGAATTACAAAATAAGGAGCTGAACAAGGATGTTGAATACTCCAGGTTACAAAAGAGATCTCAAGTTCTTCATTATATGACTTTGTTAGCTGAAGTTTCTAAGAGCCTTTGATGAAAGATCTAGATTAATGTTGAGTCAGTAGAATCGATAGATAGTAGATAAGGTTTTTATGTTTAGTCCACATGGTAGTTTAAGTTTTAATTTAACTTTTGAGCTAAGTTCCACTTTAAACAGATTTACTATTTTTAGTTATTCGAGATCCATAAGATGAGGATTTAGAAACCTTTTTTTATTTTTGAAATTAGTTGTATATATTTGAGAACTGGGACAGAAGAAAGGGTTGGAATCATAGATGGGAATCAAGTTTTTGTTATGAACTGTAAGACATATACTCTCTTGCATCTTTAATACAGAACTGTTACTTTGAAATGATTATGATCATGAGCCTGTTTTGCTTTTATTCTTGAATTGTATTTTATTATGATTTTATCTTGTGTATGGTCTTGTTAATCCATTACAAGATTCCTATGATGAAATGCAGTTATCTTTAAATTCCCAGTTGCAGAACCATATTCATTCATTTGTAAATTCATGTCATAATATCTTCTATTTTTGAACATTGCATTTTATTATGTGTCATGCAGTTTTATGGTTATTGTCTTATTTGATTTCCCAAACCCTTTGATTACATACCACCCTTGTCTAAATTTGATTTTATCAGTTTGATTTATCTTCAAGATTTATCTAAGCTTGAACTTCAGCAGTCTAGGTTCAACTTTAGTGATAACAGAAGGGAAGGCAGGTGAGTGTCCCCAAAACCACATTATGTTGTTTCATCTATGGTGCTCGAAAAATAGCATTGTAGACGATTCGATTAGACTTATACTGTTCCAGTGCACCCTCATAGGCGCCGCAACCAAATGGTATATTGAGCTACCTCAAGCCCCTTACCCAGACTTCAATTCCATAGCATTCATGTTCCTGCAATACTTCCAAATCCCTGTCAGATACGACAAGGGATTTGACATCTTGTTGTCTTGCCACCAAAACACCGCGACCCACATAACTGACCACATCCACGAATGGTGACGACTTCGTAGCCTGTGCAAGATTCAACTTGATGACAAGATATTTCTCAATTGGTTCTTAAAAACCTTTCTACCACCTATAGCCAAGGACGTCGCCTCTGAACGTCCCCAAATGAGGAACAGGCCATCTTGAAGTCCCAACAATTTGATTTGATTTACACTTAGTCTGAATACATATACACCATCATACCAAATGCTCCTCGTTTCGACACCTCCCACTGTAATACGTCGGGGGAATCCCACGCTGCGAGTGGTGTCATCGGTTTTGTCTCCCAACACCAACAGTACTATGCGGCACAACCTTTGATACCACCACACCCAAGCAACACCCCTAGTGTTGGGCAACTGAACCAAGCACCCGATTAATCAAGGATGATGTTTCAGTCCAAAGCCACAACCTATTATGCACAGCACGCGCCACACCAGCATGCACATGCATCGACCTGGCCGGCACAACCGTATTCGGGACCAATGACCGGATTCATATCCCCTCCAACTCCTGTGACCTACTATGCCCCACCCATGCAAGCTGCTTCGGCCCCCTCCCCGTCTCCTCCGACATCCACGGGTCAAGTTTTTGCTCAGCAAAATCTTCCCAACCAACTGGCCCCCAATAACCAACAAGGGCAAGGTAAGAAAAATTGTGGAAGGAACCGGGGTAACAACCAACCACAAGGAGGTGTCCAACAACCTAACCTTCCTAACAACAATGGTGCTAACCCGCCATCCCAAAACCCCCAATAGCCTAATCGACTGGGACGAACTACTCCGTTACGGACTAATCATCCATGTAAATTGTGTAACATCTACGGTCACTATACTCGTGAATGCCTACACATGGACCATGTCAAGAAGTTTCTCCAAAACGAAGCTCAACACAACACCAACGTGGCAACACAAGCTCAACCCAACCCAGCACCACCAGGTCCTCCACCTATGGTGCTCCAAAACCCGCTACCACTCCAAGGATTGGTTGCAACCGCACCTTTTCCCCCACCTACACTCACAGCTCCCACCACGACCCTGCCTACAGAGACAGGTGTCCATCACCTACTGGAAATGACCACTAAAGAAGTCAACCTGCAGACTAGGCACAATCATTATGGATCCACTACTAAAACCATTGACCCATCAGCGGCATCCACATCCAACACAACCAACATACCCCTTCACCTACCCACACCCCCCGTTGATGGGGCAGCCAGAGGTCCGCGTATCGCCGGACATAAAGTATTTTCCTTCATGGATGGTTTCTTCGGATACAACCAAATTTAGATCTGGAAGGAAGATCACTACAAGACTGCATTCACAACACCTTGGGGCATGTTTGCATACCGAGTCATGTCGTTCGGTCTAAAAAATGTCGGAGCCACTTTCCAGCGGGCAATGAATTTTTTCTTTCACGGCCTCATCCACATTATCCTAGTCTACCTGGACGACCTTACGGCTCGCTCACGAAAGCGTGCACATCACATAGATGACTTACGCCAAGTTTTCTTATGGTGCTGCAAGTACAAAGTCCACTTGAACCCTCTCAAGTGCGTATTTTGTGTCCTAGCCGGTCGATTACTTGGGTTCATCGTTTCCCACAACGAGATCACGGTAGATCCTCTCAAAGTCCAAGCCATTATAGCCCTCCCATCACCATGCACTCTGCGACAGCTGCAGAGTCTCCAAGGCAAGGCCAATTTCCTTCGTTGTTTCATCCCAGAATATGCAACAAAATTCCATGGTTTCTTGCGACTGCTTCGTACCAACACCCATTTTGTTTGGGATCAGCAAGCCAAAGATGCTTTCGATGCATTAAAACAAGCTTTGGTCTCCGCCCTGTTCTTGTCTCTGCCCGACTTCAACAGGGACTTCATTCTCTACGTGTCAGCATCCGAAAATGCCATCACTAGAGTTTTGGTCCAAGAGGATGATTCTCGTCAAGAGCATGTAATCTATTACGTTAGCCAAAAGTTGACCGGTCCCCCTTTGCGATATACACATGAAGAAAATATGTCCCTTACCGTCGTATTCTCCATCCAAAAACTACGCTACTATGTCATTTTGATCCATACTAGAGATATAGCTAATTCCAACCCTATGCAGTACCTCTTGAGTCATCGCCTCCTCCAAGGTCGAGCTGCCAAGTGGATTTTCATCATCAAGGAGTTCAACTTGGAATTTGTTGCACCAAACCATTGGCGTTAGTTGCACTTATGACAGATCTTCCTCCTTTGTTCGCGCCACCACCCATCTCGATAGACCTACCGGACAAACACTTGTTTCTCATCTCCACTGAGGACCCATGGTATGGGGGCATTCTCCTGTACCTACGCACCCAAAAATTAGAATCCCACCTAAACCGAGAAGATAGACGATGCATCCGACACCAAGTTGCTCGCCATCTCCTCATTAGAGGTGTCTTAATTAGGGTTTCAACTCTTTAATTGTTCCCCTTGAGTGATGTCACCTCCTCATAGAACTTGAGGAGGCCAACAACTCTCAATAGGTGTATCGTCTGAGGAGTAATGGGATGAAGGTATAAATATCTCTCCCTCTCCCTAACCTCCCACTCTCTGTTGAAGTTGTACCAATCAACTTGTGATCCATGCTACTGCCTATGCTTACATTGTTCACATCTCTATTTCAAATATAACAACAGTCAGCCTCATAAGGATACATATAAAATTATTATATGAGAATTATATCTACTAAAATCAAATCTTTTTTTTTTCAAAAAAATTACAAATAGTGCTACAATATAACCTTAATGCACCGCAACTGGTGCGCTCAACTATGTTAAGCACCATTAATAATGCACTCCAACAAAACAATGCACCAACAAAATTTCTATAAATTTAAAATAATATTAGCAGTCTAGCGCGCCATTATACAAATGCACTGAGGTGTTTACATAAGTTCTTTCAGGGTGCGCCTACTCCACGTTAGAGCACAAAACATCAGTGCACTGACGTATACTACGAGTGCCATTTAATTATGATTTTTAATATATATTAAAAATATTTAATTTTCGGAAGGGCAGTGCGTCTATATCAAGTAAAAGCCCCACAAACGGTGCGCTTACTTAACATCAAAGCATCGAATACCAGTGCATCGAATTGCTCTAAGAGCACCGTCACTGGTGCAGTTACATGACCTAAAGGCATCGTTGTTTACTTCATTTTATGGTCGACAGGGAATGTGTATACAATGTTGTTGGGCTAGGATAGAGCTAAAGGGAGAAACCAAAGCACAGGCTCACGACGAAGTAAGAGCGGGTAAAGGGAGAAAAGGAAGTGCATAACAGAGAAAGTTGCGACGAGCAATGGTGCAACAAGGAAAAGCGCACCAAAAGTCGGTGGAACATGGGTAGGTAGAAGAGTTAAGGCTAGAAGGCGATAGGTCAAGAAGCACTGCAAGAGATCAAGTTGGCGAAAGACTAAAGGACGGTTTTTGCGGCTAGTTATGGCCTGTGTTTAATGTGATGCAGGACGTTTGTGTCCAGTATGGCCTGTCATTAATGTAATACAAGACGTTTTTGTGGCAACGTATTACAGTAATAACTGAGTTGTACTCAGTCGACCCTGCGCTGTCTTGTAAAATATATAAATAGGACGAACTCGCTCTGTATAAGGGTTAGCTTCAGAGAGATTGTAATTTTGAGGAAATCAGAGATGAGTCTGATAGTAGAAGGTTGTTGAGCCACGGATCTACAGCTAAGTGCGCAAACTGTTTTGTAAGATTCATTCTGCAGCTGAGTGCGCAAATAGTAGAGTAGAAGAGTCGATCTAGGTTGTGTGCAGATCAGTAGTAGGAGTTAGAAGAAAAGCATAAAACAGAGAGCATGAAAGCAAGAAAGAGTCTGAGCTAAATAGACATATCTCAAAACAGTCTATATGTCGCAAACTGCAAAGTACCATATATTTCTCATACCAGATGAAGAGAACCCTGGTGGGTTTTACCCAGATGGGTTTCCATGTTATTTCCTGTGTTGATGAATGTTGAATGTTTGATTATCTTGCATTGTGTATGGTTATTGGTTGAATGAATGTCGCAATATTGATAAAAGCAGTGAATGAATGAATGACTAAAGCATTGTCGAGCACTTGGTATTATTTCATGTTAAAATACTATTAATTCGTAATACAATCAGCACGTTGTCATTTAATATTAAGGAATCATCTGCATCACATCGTTGCACCAGTTGTTAAGTCGTCAAGGACAAGGTTGTGTCATGAGCTGGCTGTGTTGCATTGTTGCGCCACTATCCAGTAGTAAAAGACTCCATCCTTCTGACTCTGTCGAGTGCCTTGTTCGTGCGCCAAGGGACTGTAGTCCCTCACCGACTACGGAAACATGGTTCTGGGAGTTACACATTAAGATATCTCGGGTGAGATTGCGCCTGTCTCACAGGTGTTGCCAGCTAAGCTTGGTCCGTCGGGTCGATGTCTCTGGGTGTTTTGTTGGTATTGTATTCTTATTGAACCTAGGTTGCGAGAGCGAGGAAAAGTAGGCCAACAAATGGTTCCATTGTCGGGACCCTTAATCATTTGAGTCGAGGGAAATGTTGTGGCATCCGACAAAGAAGGAAATTGGGTATTTGTTGGAGTCTAAGAAGTTAGCATTTACGCAAGAAGAGAGCGTAGAATCACAGTTGAGCATAGAAAATTGGATAGATAAATACATATATTCTGATATTCACGAGATCTTTGCATAGTTTCCTATTGTGTTGCATGAGTGGTTGTCAAGATTGGTGACTCGGCAGACAAATTTCCAAAGAAGAGAAGCGATCGAGTGGAGTGATCAGCTAATTCGCGAGATAACCAGTGTAAGTAACCCCATCTCTAGAGTTGTTGATTTTTGGGTTGACAGTATTTTGCAAGGGTATATTACTAAGTTTGCAGTAGAGATGATAACCTGATATAGTGAGGCCGAAAGAAAAATATTCCAAGGACCCCGAAGAAGGTACTTGTTGTCTATAAGTACATGGACAAAGATGCTCGTCTATGAGAAGGGTATTTTGCAGTTGAGTAATTGAGCCACATATCTAGAGGTGGGGATATGTCGCACATGACCTATATGGAAAATGGGAAATGGTGAGCTAAAATGTTCCCATGAAGTACAGAACCTGAACTAGAAGCTGGATTCCTAAGGAGTTGAAGGAGATTCAGGTCAAGAAAAATAAGAAAGACAATAGGTGGTACATGGACTCCTAGTTTGTTCAAAGAGAGTGAATATGAAGTTGATTCATGGCTAGATGAAGGGTCTTGCAATGAAGAGAAAGACTATAGCCTGATTTCTAAAAGACCAGAAAAATCTGAAGAATCTGCGGAGACACCAAGATCAGGACACAACTACACCATGCCAGGAGTATCGCCAGAGGTAAGGTATAGAGCCTCATCTCCTGAAAGAGTTGTTAATACTGATAGTGCTAGTACTGCAACTAGCACGCAAGGGAGTCCACCTCCATTAAATTATTCATTAGACAACCCCGATGCCAACTTAATGGTTGGGGAAGATATTAGATTACCCACATTCAATGGGAATGGAGCAGAAGATCCAGAGCCGCATTGGTTCCTTTGTGAAGTTGTTTGGATGGTTCGCCAAGTCCACAATGTGAACATAAATAAATCGCAGATGATTACGACTTTGCAGGGTCACGTGCTGGACCATTTCATGAAGTTTTGCATAGTACCAGTAGGAACCCCACAGAAGACCCTTAATGAGATCTAACTCGCGATGATTTGTGATTCAAAAAACCTAAATCTGAGTCGCAATGCATCACTGAGATCGAGGAGATAAAGCAGCTACCGATGGAATACATATGGGATTTCGATCAGTGTTTTAAAACTTTGATGGCCAAAGTTAGCTTCTAGATGTCAAATGTGCAGCATAAAGAGTGGTTTATTGTTGCACTATTACCACACATTTGATCTCCTTTGATGCAACAAAAGATTGTGTCGCAGATAGAAGTGCTAGAACTAGCAATGAAGCTGGAATCCTCACCGATCGGAGATGGTGGCGCAAGAATGATGCAGATTCAGTCGCAATTAGCTAATATGACGGTACAGCTTCAAGACATCAAGAAGGGAAAAGAAGCCCAAGAGAACTTGTGGTGCACAAGATGTCAAATGGATGCACACACTAAGGATAATTGTCCATCGTACACGAACTATATCTTGTTGGGTGCACCAAATCCATTAAGTACCCACGAACTACCCTGGTGTCAAATATGCCAGACTAGAGGGCATCGCGACGAGGACTGTCTATACTTGCAGAAGATTGTAAGTACCCCAGCCAGCGTTTTCTATAAATTTTGTAAGTCAGTAGGGCATGATGAGAAGGATTATAGAGCATATCAGCTCCTGAAGAAGAAGAAGACAATAGACACCTATTTCATGAAGAACAACGGGCAAGCGCAAGCACACTACCAGCCTGCGCCTTTCCCACAAAACCAGTATCAGAATCAGTATTAGCCTCAGTATGCCCCACAAAATCAGTATGCACCGCAGAATTAGTACCCACCTCAACAACCACACCCTTAGGGAAGGGGGGGTGGAAACTTCAGAGGCAGAGGAGGAGGAGGATTTGGCAGAGGAAGAGGTCAAGTTGTACGCTATAATTGTGGACAATCAGGCCATTATGCCAGAGATTTCCAAGAGCCTGCAAAGACACGTTCATATTGCAAAGCGCAGGACCATAATGTGGAGCAATGTCCCCAGTTGATTGCAGAGTGGCAAGCTCGAACCATCACAGGTCCTAACCCCGCGCATAATCCAAATCTGAATCCTAACCTTAACATTCATATGATTGTTGTTGAGCCGAGAGAGCTAAGTGTTGATGTCGTAACACAAGGAGGTGTTGCGACTAGATCCGATCAGAATATACCGCAGGTGCGACCCGCGGTGCAGAAGAAAGCACCAATAACCAATATACATGTTGAGCACCAAAAACAAGAAACTGCTCAAAAAAAGAGAGTAAGTAGTTATATATAATACAGCAAACGTATTTGTAATGTTTTTCAATATCTACATATCTTGTTTGAAAAGCTCATATGTTGTAGGATCTGATATCAAGATATCTTGTTTGAACAAATCATATATTGTAGTATCTGATCCACATTTATTGGATCTAGCTTTTCTTATCTCTTTGCTATATATGTAACATTTATTCCTTAATACAATTGAGTTCAGTGTTTCTCCTCCTGTCTGTCTGAGCGAGACTTTGTGCTCTACTGGTTTCCCTCATTGATTTCTCTAATTTGGTATCAGAGCCAAGTTGTGGGATGTTGTGAGGGAACCAAAAATTGTTGTGAGTGCGCGTGTGTGGAGGAGCTCCCTGCATGAGGTGTATGCTGAGCTGAGGAATGTGAGGGAGATTGTTGGAGCTTGTTTGCGTGGAAGCTTGCTAAAGAAAAACATCCAAAGGAGGAATTGTTGTCAGACTTGTATTTTATATCTCACGTGCAAATTGTTCACGGGTTATCACGGAGTAATCTGGAAAAAGAAGAAAAAAAATCGTCTCTTCATTTTCCAGGATCTGTTGAAAACAGAATCATGAGGAGAAATTGTTGGCACATTTTTTGGAGTGGAGATCGCTACTATAGATCATTGCTAATATTGCTCTGATTGATTGAGATTTCCAGGTGAAAGACTACGATGTTTTGTCTTTTGTTCAAGAGTCCACTTGCAAAGGTGATCGCCAAAATCCGATCGCGGCCACAGTCAGCTGCCAAAGTCTATCATACTGATGACAGTTCCTTCCATTCACATATAAGGTGAAGACATTAATCAGTTATTTCCATGTGATTGATTGGATGGCACATTTTCTTAGGAAGGAGAGTGCGTTGTAGGTGCCTCCATTGTGAGAGACGGAGCGTCGATGATGCTTCTGCAGTAGCTACTTGTGCACCAAGGAGCAAAAGGGAAGAAGCGTTGATTTTCCCTCCCTTAACCAGTTTTTTGTCGGCGCCAGATCAGGCCCATACAGTGAGCGTTGGGTTATTTTCCTGTTTGACAGTGAAGAGATGAGCCTATATTTTTTTCTTCCTGTTTGCTTAAAATTATTTTCCCTACAGTTTTGTAAAAATGGTGGACATGTCTCTGGCCGATTTATATATTACTGAAGCATCAAAATTGACTGGGGAGAATTATGTAAATTGGAAATTCAAGATAATTACTTTAATTGAAGCTCTCGATTTATGGCCAATTGTGAAAGGGGATGAACAGAAGCCCCCAAATCCTTTGTCAATCTCAGATTAGAATTTGCGTGAAACCCAAGCAAAGGTGTTGATTCGTATGTCTGTAAAAGACAACATAATACCTCACATCAAAAATTGTAAGACGTCCAAAGACACATGGAACAAACCGAAAGGTTTGTATGAGACATCTAACTCTAATAGAATTTTGTTTTTAAAGTCCAAATTATTATCTATCAAGATGGATGTGAATGAAACGATGAATAAATACCTCTCTCGCATCAAAGATATCTGGGTGACATAGGTGAAGAAGTATCTAGTACTGATCTGATATCTATCAACTTAAAAGGTCTGTTACCAGGTTACAAAGTGTTCATCTCAGCTCTTGCAACAAGATAGACCCCTCCTACATTTACAGAGCTCAGTGGAATCTTGATACAAGAAGAAGAAATGATGAAGATGTATGAGCCTGAATATCAGGCTTCATATCAGGCGTTGATGGCAAGAGACAGATACCCACACAAAGGGAATCACTGGAATTCACATAGAGGCAAGTTTTGTGCAAGACACAGAGGTATGTCACGCAATGACTCTAGTGTTAATAAATAGGTTGTATGCCATTATTGTGGCAAATCAAGTCACGTAGCTAGAGATTGTTTTAAAAATATAAACAATGACTCAAACAACAGATACAGAAAACATAATGGAAATTATGTTAGAAAAGACACCTCGGATGTCAATGGATTTAAAAACCAAACACTGTTTATATCTGGACATGCTTTGTTTGCTGAGACGGATGATGAAAATGCATGGTTCATAGATTCGGGTGCATATTCCCATATGTCCTGTAATAGATATTGGTGTGATGAGTATTATGAAAAGTCTGATGGCACACACATCTATCTAGGTGATAACAGCTCTCACAAAGTCCTAGATTATGGAGTGATAAGTGTTAACCTACTCGATGGACAATTTAAACAGATACATAATGTGATGTATGCCCCAGGCATAAAAAAGAATCTAATATATGTTTCCGCTATCACAGATAATTATATGAAAGTTGAATTTGATAGATATAAGTGCCATGTCAAAGATGTCCAAGATCATTACAGGGTTATAGCGACAGGATCTAGACTTGGTGTATTGTACAAGCTGGATGCAATCAAGGGAAACCATCAGGCACTAGCAACATCAGCTATTTCAAATGTCGAATTATGGCATCAAAGGTATGGACACCTCAATCATAATGATCTCGTGTTATTACTGAAAATATCGATGGTTGAGGGTCGTGTTGTCATTAAAAATGATCATATTGAATGTGTTGCATGTGCACTTGGAAAACAGCACAGAAATGAATTTCCTAACCATGAAGAGAAGAGACAGATTGAACTCCTCGAACTAATACACATTGATGTATGTGGACCTATGCAGACCAAATCACTTGGTGGTGCATGGTATTTTCTGATATTTTTTTATGACAGGTCCAGGTTCACATGGGCTTACTTCATCAAAAGGAAAAGCGATGTCTTCGAACACTCCAAGGAATTCAGAATCAAAGTTGAGAAGCAGACAGGTAAATACATTAAAATACTCAGATCGGATCAAGGTGGTGAGTACACTTCTAGAGCTTTTAGAATATATTGTACAGAAAATGGAATCCAAAAGCAATTCACAGTCACTTATACACCTCAGCAAAACGGTATTGCCAAGAGGAAAAACATAACATTGGTAGAATGTGCTCGCAGCATGCTCCAAGGTAAAAAGATTTCTAATGGATTTTGGGCTGAAGCAATAAACACTGTTGTTTATTTAAAGAATAGGAGTCCAACAAAGAAAATAGAACTTTAAACCCCCTTTGAAGTCTTTCATGGCTATAAACCTGAAATTAGTCATTTAAGAATATTTGGTTCTAGGGATTTTGCACACATAACCTAAAGATGACAGAAGGAAATTGGATGCAAAATCCATTGAATGTGTCTTTGTTGGCTACTTTGATGATCATAAAGCATACAAACTATTTCATCCTAGTTCACACAAATTGATTGCTAGTAGAGATGTGTATTTCATGAAAATACAAATATATGTAACAGGATGAATAATGTTGATGAAGAACTGATCCCAAATGAACATGCCAAAAATATTAAAATTCTTCAAAAAGTTCAGGAACAGCAGCAGGTTAAGGAACATGAATCAAGCATGAGTGATACTACCTCAGATGATGAAACAACATAAGACAGAAGAACCATGGATGAAACTCTAGCAGGTATTGTAGTACCTAGAAGGTCAACCCATCAAACTCATCCTCTAGTAAACTTTAGAGAGTATGCCTTGATGACTAGTATAATGAATGTCATAGAACCATTAAATTATGAACAAGTCAAGAATAAAGAAGAATGGGTAACTGCAATGAATGAAGAATATAATTCTATTATGAGAAACAAAACTTGGGATTCAGTAGAATTACCCAAAGATAAAGCACCCATAGGATCAAAATGGCTATTCAAATCTAAACTTAAAGCAGATGGTAGTATTGACAAATTTAAAGCAAGATTAGTTGCTAAGGGTTATTTTCAGCAAGAGGGGATTGAATTTGAAGAGACATATGCACCAGTAGCTAAGTTAAACACTATCAGATTGCTAGTTGCATTAGCTACTAAACATAACTGGAGAATACACCAGTTAGATGTCAAATCTGCTTTTCTAAATGGTGATTTAAAAGAGGAAGTATACTTAGTGCAGCCTGAAGGTTTTGTTCAGAAATGATAGGAGCAACTTGTGTGCAGGTTAAAGAAAGCTATCTATGGACTGAAACAAGCTCCTAGATCATGGTATATCAACATTGACACCTTCTTCAAACAACAAGGATTTCTCAAAAGTAAAAATGATTCAAGATTATATATTAAATCAGATAAACAGGGAAATATTTGCTTGATATCCCTATATGTGGATGATCTTATCATTACATGTGGAGCATATCAATTAGTTGTAGATATCAAAAGTAATTTGTCACGGGAATTTGAAATGAAAGACCTTGGTGACTTACATTATTGTTTAGGCATTGCTTTTTGGAAAGAATCTGATAACATTCATCACTCAAAGCAAATATGCAAGGGAAATACTTGACAGATTTCGAATGAGTGAATGCAAATCTGTATCCACTCTTTTGGATCAAAATGTCAAATTATACAACAGTGATGGATCTATAGAAGCTAATGGTACTTTGTATCGTCAACTAGTGGGTAGTCTGAACTACCTCCCTACTTCAAGGCCGTACCTATCATATTATGTTAGCATCCTTAGTCATTTATTGGCTAAGCCATGCGAAACACATTGGAAAGCTGCAAAGCAGGTTCTAAGATATTTAAAAGGAACTGTTAATTATGGTATTTTATATACTGATATATTTAATGTTCAGTTAGGAGGTTACTCTGATTCTGACTAGGCAGGCAATCCTGATGACAGAAAATCCACTTATGGATATGCATTTAGCATTGGTTCAAGAGTCATATCATGGAGCAGTAAGGAACAACCAACTGTTTCTTTATCATCCACAGAAGATGAATACAAAGCTTTAACCAGTGCTACTTGTGAAGCCATTTGGTTGAGGCGCATTCTTGAAGAGGTTGGAACACAACAAACACAAGCTACCAGAATCCAGTGTGACAATCAAAGCTCAATTAAGTTGGCACACAATCCAGTCTATCATGCCATATCCAAACATATTGAGTTGCAGCATCATTTTGTCAGAGAAAAGATTGGGTCTCAAGAAATTGAACTCATCTATTGTAATACAAGTGAGAATGTTGGTGACATTTTTACCAAACCAGTTGGAAGGATCCACTTTGAGGATCTTAGAAAGAAATTAGGTGTTGTCAAGAATCCATTTCTGCATTAAGGGAGGTTGTTAGATATAATGCAGCAAATGTGTTCGTATTGTTTTTTTATATCTAGATATCTTGTTTGAACAGCTCTTATGTTGTAGGATCCGATCCACATTCATTGGATCTAGCTTTGCTTATCTCTTTGCTATATATGTAACCGTTATTCCTTAATACAATTGAGTTGAGTATTTCTCCTCCTGTCTGTTTGAACAAACCTATATACTTTGCTTTCTAATTAAAATTTCCTTGTGTAAGGCATCTGCTAAACAATCCACTGACATCCCATCTTTCCTTACACGGAAAAACTATCCAAGACGAGCTCCAACACGGTTGAAGCATACGACAAGATCCACCAATGGAGGACGTCTCCAAAGAGTTACTACTCCACAAAGTCTCGTCCACGCCATAGGTCCGCGGCCTCGCTACAGAATACACTTATGAAAGACGTGAACCATAGGTCAAGCAACAAATAGTTCTGTTAAGCCACTTATGTGGTGAATCTCCATGTCATATGGAAGTTTTTTTTTATTATGAAATACGTGAATCATTAACATGTATTATAATCAAGTAAAGTCATCATTCAACCAATTTGAAGCCAAATAGTCATTTTATTTTAGAACTCCAATTTATTTATTTTAAACAACTCCGTAATGTAATAAGTTATATGCATTAAGATTTATGATTTCGTAGTGTAAGACATCACCAATGGTGTATACTACAATCATGGGTTTTCGTGTGAGAATAAATAGATTTAAAATATAATATATATGGATTTTTTTTATGAAAATGACAAATTATATTTAGTTGTCAAATTAGTAGCCAAGGACAATTATTAGTGGATACTATTTGCAAATGCAAGTTAAATTAACATAATTATCCAAGAACAACCACGTCACTTGAAATGATTTTTTGGTGGTTTATGGTGAGGTAGACTCCACTCTTATTAGATGCCTTTGAGGCTTGGGTTATTAACTTGTTTCCTTACATTTGAGGAACATAATCTCTTAATCAATCAAAAACAATTTTAAGTCTTGCTCCATGACCATATACAATATAAAATTTATTAATAAAAAGATTTTAATATTATATATTTAAATACAATTGTTTTATGTAGCAATTTTATGATTATGAGATATTTTGTATATAATAATGTTTTTCTTTCATTTTTTGATATTTCATATGAGTTCATATATGTTAAATTAGTTTAAAAAAATATTGAACATTTTTAATATTGAATAATTCAATATAAGACTAATTACTCCAAAATGCTAGCTTGTGCCACAAGTTGGGGTTGTAGTCCTTTTGTTTAAGCAAAGGTCTTACCTCTCTCTTGTATCATCTAAGACTAATTACTCCAAAATGCTAGCTTGTGCCACAAGTTGGGGTTGTAGTCCTTTTGTTTAAGCAAGGGTCTTGCCTCTCTCTTGTATCATCATTTTATTTAATATTGATTAGGAAAATACTAAGAAACAATTGAGGATCATTTCGGAGGTGTCTTTCTCTATCTTTTAGAAAATGCAAGTGCATTTCAATTTAGATGCGTTGGTGTTCTCGACATTTTGTTTGTTATCTCTTTTTATATATGTATTTTTATATTTTATATTCTTAACTAATATTTAGCGTAGTTGTAGTATCAAGTTTGGTTACAAAGTATTAAAAATTAGAACTTATATATTCTATATTATATGTTTTATTTGAGTTTATAATAAATAAATTCACATTTGTTTCAAATCAAGTTAAACGCTATTTGTATTTATAGGAGATATAAAGTTTATAAATTGTAGAGCACAAGTCAATTGGGTGTACTTCAAGTTGTTGAGAGGAAAAATTGTTCCCTCCCCTACTTGGATTTAAATCTCACTTTCTCAAAATGAGGGCAGTTGTCTAGTGTGTTTCCTCGAGAAATGATTGCATCCTTATATTTAGAATATACTCAATTTATGTGGGGTACCAATCAATTTGTGATCACAAAAAACACTCTATTGTCTTTTGGTCAATTTCTACAAAAGAATCGATATCAAACAATGACATAGTGTAAGGAACATATTCTTTGCTCAATTAACAAATATTCGCAAATCAATTACGTTATAGAGTATATTCAACAATTTTAAAAATTGAATCGTAGAGTGAAGGATATTCTAGCTCATAAATTGTTGCATCTATTTATGGGTGTATCAAAGGATATCATTTACCATGAGGTTCACCACTTTGAGCCTACATCATTGGATAAGGATTTCAACATGGTAAAGAGAGTTGAAGATAAAAACACGACTACTAGAAGGAGTTCCACTAACAACTGCAAAGATCGAAATGTTCCCACTCCTAACCTTAATACTCAACCTACAAGATTAACACCTCCAGAAATAGATGAAAGAACATCAAAGGAATAATTCCAATTATGATATTAAGTGCAACAAGTGGCCAAAGTGCAGTGAGAATAAATTATTCTACATAGATTGTGAAAAGGAAGTAGAACAAGAGCTCAAACCTTCTCAAGACTCGAAACCAAATGATGTTATTTGCATTATTCTTGTTATGCTCTAGATGAAATCTTATCTCTCTCCAAACTCTCAAGGTAGAGAGATATATCAAGAAAACAAATGTAACAATGTTGATTAATTTTGGTAGCAAGCTCACTAACCACATTTTAGTAAAGCTTCTCAATTGCTTTATATATCTAGCACCAAAGTTTCAAGTTATGATTGTAGATGGAGGTTATACCATAAAATTTTCAAGGAAGTGCCATAATATTTGTTAAAGAAATGTAACTTCGGAAGATATTCTATTGTACTTTTATTGTATTCCTCCTTTGGAGATGTTATTCCTCCATTCGAAGATGTCCTTGATGTAATTAGTCATGTAAAAGTTGTGAGGTAAAACCTCTATTGTAAGTAGGGAAATAGTACCCAAAAAGGTGTTTTATAAATGTATTTTGACTCTTCCAAGGTAGGTCGACCCTAATAAGACAACATGGTTGACCTAGTTAGGAAATTAAGTCACTCCCCTACTGAATATAAATAGGTGAGGTGCCTCTCTCATTCTAACACACTTTCAATCAAGCTTTGTGCGAGAGAGAGAGAGAGAGAGAGAGAGAGAGAGAGAGAGAGANTTCTATATAAAGGAAGTTTTGATGGATTTTCTCCCCCATGAGGGTTTCCCAGGATAAATCTATGTGTTCTTTTGTGTGGTTGTGCTTGTCTTTCTTTTAGTGATCCTTTGCTTATGGTTATGATGTTATGATGCGAAATGATTTTAGATATTGTATAACCATTAAAATTATAACATGGTGTCAAATCCACCCTGAAAGAAGTCTTTGTGCAGTCGAAATACTTCTACAACTACGGTACTGGATATTAGGGTTTCATGCTTGAAAACCCTAGAAGGAAAAATCTAGTCATCTTGGAATTTTTGCTATAACTCAAGTTTGGTAAATACTCGGGAGCTGAAACTTGGAAAGGCCGAAGATGAAATATTGTTGTATCTTATGTGTGAGTTTTAGTCTCAAATTCGCTATAATTTAGGATATACGATTCCTCTAAATCAGGGTTCCATCCTCTTCCAAAATTCAACCTTAAACATGTGATCTAGGGAGAATCGCTATATCTCATGATAGGAAGGTCCAAATCAAATTACACAAGATATTACAGATAGGGGACATGTTGTAGTTTCTATGACATGAGTTTCAGAAACTGAAGTTGAAACAATGACATGTGCCAGTCCATACAAGTTTTCTATACTGAATCAGTCCTTAAACGAGTCAACTTGGGAAACTTAACATAAGTTCAACTTGGTGAATCCAATTCTACTCTAACCTATGGGGTTGGAAAGTAGACAGATCAAGATATATTAGGAAGAAGTTTCAAAACTTGAGGAGCAGGAATTTCATATATATAGAATAATCAAGATCATACAATTCTGCAGAAGAAATTGGAGAAAACTAGGGCTTCATGTTCCAGGCACTTCCCTTCACCAATCAGTTGAAAAAGTAGGACTATCAAATTATCCCTAGGAGGGTGCATATTTCTATGTAAGAAGTTTATCATTTTGTGTATTTAAAATTTTTGACCTAACACTACTGTCGGGGAAAACTGGGGCATCATATATTTTGTAGTTATGTCCATAGTTTTGGGAAAATAAGTATGTTGATCAGCTCACCTTGAGGAGGTGCATCTTTATATCCAATCATATCTTAAACATACCTAAGTTGAAAAAATATGTTTCTCTATCAAACCCTAGGTCCACTAGAAGCAGTCTTCCAAAAAATCTTTCAAGCAAGCATCAAGTTGAAGTAATCTCATTGGTAAGTTCTATCATCTCTATTTCCATTTGAGGTTCTTATTTTTTATCATGATGACAAACAGTACCAAGCTTTAGGACAAGATTGAAGGAGCCGAGAACTTCCGAACATGGAAGTATAGAGAGCTTCACATACTTGAAGAAGCATGACTTGGATAACTATGTCAAAGAAGAAGCTACAAATCCAGAGGGAGATGAAGACAAAGCACAAAAATGACTTAGTCAAAGCCAATAGGATTGTCTCCATCTCCATTGGATCTCACATGTATCATCCTTGAAGACTCCCAAGGAGATGTTCAATATAATGACCAGCTTGTACGAAGGAAATGATATCAATAGGAAGATGACCTTGAGAACTCAACTCAAGGATGTGAATATGCAAATTCCAAAAAGAATTCAATCTTACTTCACAAGGATCTCTCATCTCAAGGAGCAACTAGAAGCCAATGAAGACAATGTTGAAGAAGCAGAAGCAAAGATTACAACCTTGAATAGTCTCCCAAGTTCATGGGAATCTTTCATTCAAGGGATTTGTTCTATAAGGAATCTCACCGATGAAGTAATGCATGTAAGAAGAAGCTCGATTGATAACAAAAGAAGAAGAGATGGATGAATATGACAATCAGGCCCTAACAACTCATGCGGCGAAGAAATATAACAAGAAGGAAGAACATTCTCACAATAATAAAAGGACTTCAGAAGAAGGACCTCTCACCACTCAGATGTTTTAGTTGTGATAAAGGACACCTTGCAAAAGAATGTCCCAAGAAGAAAGAATGGAAGGATGATATGGTCAATAAGTACCATTCGATCATGTAGAATGATGTTTGGAGACCTAAAGGGAATATTTGTAACATATTCCAAGTAGATCTACAAGATCAAGTATACAGCAGATGGAATTATCAAGAGATACAAATCAAGGTTTGTGGTTTCTCTAAGAAAGAGGGAGTATATCATGGCGATACATTGCTCTAAGGACCAGACACACCTCTTCAATGATGAATATTACACTAAATAGTTGGTGTAATCGAAGTAGAAGAACATACCGAGCAACCTCTAGGATTTAGGGACTCTCTACAGAGAACCACCTATGCGCAGAAGGATTTGTATAAGCTCAATAGGCACCCATGGGATACCACATACAATTACATGAGGAGATTAGGATCAAGTAGAGTGATGGAGGCCCCAGCCTTTACTACAAGGTTGAAGATAGAATCCTACATAGGACAAGAAGCTCATATATGGGTGCAAGAGAAACTTACAATAAAGTTCAGGATGAAGGATCTTGATATCTAATGACCTTGAGAGGTGACATAGATGGATACATAGAATATTAGCAGCAGACAAGGCTACCTTACCTGATGCAGAGAGTACAAGATACAAAGGAAGGATGGTGCTCCACTTCAGAGGGAGTGACTACGGTATATCTCAAAGTTTGACAATCTTGACATGATTCTAGATATTAGAGGTACATTTTCCTTAGCTAAGGAAAATGTGTGGTTGAGATAAGGTTTGAGATGTTGGTATACACCAATGACATCAAACTTGAAGTCAATATGTGATCCTACTTTAGAAATAGTTGATGTTACAATCTATAAGCAGAAGATTGGTTCATTGATGTACTTGGCGAACATGAGGCCGGATATTTGCTTTGCAGAGCTGAGATATAACCACATGGTGTGGTACTTGAAGGGTAAAATTAAATATGGCCTCATATATGCGAGAGACCAGAGGATCTGCCTGCAGGAATACAATGACTCTGATTGATTTGACAGTGCTACAAACAGAAAGAGCACTCGAGCATGTTATAGAAAGAAGACCAATGTTGCTCTCAGTGTAATTAAGGATGAATATATTGCAACTACGAAGAAAGAAAAGGAAGATTCCTCAAGAAATGAGGAATATGTAAATTGATCCAAAATAATTCTACCAATAAAGACGAATATCATACTCTTATCTATTTCAGCATTGGATAAGATGGGATGCATTTGTAAGACACCAACTCAACACCAATACACAGTTCTATGTGATATGTGATGTAAGAATACTTTCTCATTATTCCTGATCATGAGCAATGGAAAGCTTGGGAAGAACACTATGTACTCCAAGGGACAAAGGGATGCAAACTCAAGTATAAGCAAAGCTGAGGCAACAATGGACTATAGTTTTCGTGCTCTTCAATTTCTCCTCCTTCAAAGTATCCAAGGGGTTCCTTATATAGCACTCCAAAGAGGTAATGGGGAGGCATTTGGAAGGATAGTAATCAAGTTATTCAGACTCAAATGAGGAAAACTCCAAAAATATTTGGACTTATGCACACATCCCGATGTACGCGGGTTTGAGGTCAAAAGTCACGTGTACACGCGAGTATAGCTTTAAACGTTGCGTACAGGAATCAACAGGTGTTTTTTAGGGATGATCTTGGAACATCAAAGTATAATATAAGTCCATGGGGTCTAAGGAGTCTGCAGAGGGACAAGGAAGGCCATAAATGTGTGATCTACCTGGTGTGGTAAAATCAGCTATAACAGATGCCCCATAATGTGTGAGGTCAGAGGGGTAACTTGATGGCCGAAATACATTATAAAATCCATCCCATAAGTGGAGCAATGAATACCCAGGTGGAAGAACCAGCCACTCATCAGTACAATACAATGATAAATCTTTGCATGTGACCGCAAAGACATGTAGCAGTCCCGGACACATAAGAGTACAATGGCCATGAATAGGCATGATATACAAAGTGTCATGTGTGGTCATCGCCACGCACAATATAAAATGGATCAAGATCTCCATAATGGATGAAGATACTTGATATACACTAGAAAGATTGGAATCATGATCACGAGAGCTGAAATATCATGAATATTGGCATGATCAAGGAGGTAGCATATATGGAATGCCACCAAGCTGGAAGGTATTCTACGCAAACCGCTATGAGTACATGTCCTACTATGCGAATAGATGTGTCGAGGTCGAACATAGTAGTCCATCGTGTGATTACTGATCATTGATGTATACCATTAATAAATGCGAGATAACCCACCGATAATGAAATGGGAATCAAGGTACATAGTGTAATCTGACAAGTGTGAATAGATGTGTTGAGGTCAAACACTTGAAAGAATCCCTCGATCAGGGGACATTGATGTATTCCCAAAACTGTCGATGGAGAGAGAACCTACCACTGATGATATTTTGGGTTCGATCCCTAGTGGAGTCACCAATTATGTTACGGAGAGAAACTTCCTATGGCTTGGGGGTACCACAACAAATAGTATGACACCAGAAATCAATATTTCCTAATATGCAAGAACAATAAGCAAATATAACACTAAGGGATATCAAATCATACCTTATTCCGGACGGTTGAAGTAGATCCCCGTTGAACTTTTCCAATGCAATTGCAATTATAATTTGCTCTCAACAACATCAAACAAAGCAAGCATGATATATATAAATGTGTTAGAGCTATCCTAGCATATATAATCAACCATGTATAAGCAATTAAATACATCCATGGATTCAATATTCATATTCAAATTGCACATGAATTCGACAGGAAAAGATATTTCTATTAATAAATCAGAGATACAATAATGACAAACTCTGTTGGCACTTCTGCGAACTGGATAAACTGAGTCCTCCACTTGGGCCTCCACCACGTCAATCCTCCATCTCTCGATAGCAATCTCACATAGCAAAGGAAATCTTGGGAAGAACACTATGTGCTCCAAGGGAAAAAGGGATGCAGACTCAAGTATAAGAAAAGCTGAGGCAACAATGGACTATAGTTTTATTGCTCTTCAATTCCTCTTATTTCAATGTATCCAAGGGGTTCCTTATATAGCACTCCAAAGAGGTAATGGAGGGTCGAATAAGAGCATTCTCAAGGCATATGGAAGGCCAAGAGTCAAGTTATTCAAACTCATATGAGGAAAACTCCAAAAGTATTTGGCCTTATGCACACATCCCGATGTACGCGGGTTTGAGGTCAAAAGTCATGTGTACACGCGAGTATAACTTTAAAAGTCGCGTACAGGAATAAAAAGGTGTTTTTTAGGGATGATCTTGGAACATCAAAGTATAACATAAGTCCATGGGGTCTAAGGAGTCTGCAGAGGGACACGGAAGGCCATAAATGTGTGATCTACCTGGTGTGGTAAAATCAGCTATAACAAATGCCCCCTAATGTGTGAGGCCAGAGGGGTAACATGATGGACGAAATACATTATAAAATCCATTCCAGGAGTGGATTAATGAAGACCCAGGTGGAAGAACCAGCCAAAATCTGTATTGCAAAATCTAATATGCCCTCAACTCATGTCAATCTATCTAAAAGTCCAAAAGCCTCTGCAACATGTGAGTTGTTCTTAATCATTTTTATAGGGATATAACACATCAAAGCCATTAATGACTACATTAAATATATTCTATCTCTAAACACATCCATCTTTGAGCTACCCCAACTAGATCGATGGGTTAGTCTTGTCCACATTAGATTATTTTGTCACTATTGGCATTGATTGTCTGCCACTTGAAGCAAGGATGGATAACACTAACTTTTCGCTTATCACTTATTCATAAGTCATGTTTTGATATTTGACAGAAAGCAAGGGAACTCTACATTTAAAGTTTTCCAAAAAATTGAGGTCATCCATATGTACCAAATTCATTCTGTCAAGGCTCTAATGCATTAGAACCTTTAATGTTTAGATTAAATCAAATACCATGGCTAAAGGGCCAATGATTTGGCCCTCTTTTGAAAATTTGTTGACAATGTATCAAGACTTTTTCAACACTCAAAACAAATATTCCAAAAAAATGTTGGAAGTGTTATTGGCAAGATTTTAGAAATTTAAACCCAAATCTTCTAGCAAATTGCTAATACTGTTATCGATGTCTTTTAAAATCTCAGAAAAAGATCTTGGGATTTTTAAATCTTTGAGAAAGTTTCCAACGGTGTATCGGGACTATTTCAAAAGTTATAAACCAATATTTCAAAAAGATTTCGAAAGTGTTATCAATGAGAGTTTAAAACTTTGAAACCGAATCTTCTATCAAAATGTCGATAGTATTATCAACGCCTTTTAAAAAATCAAAAAAAAAATATATTGGGATTTTAAGATCTTTAGGAAAGTTGCCGACAGTGTATCAAGACTATTTTGAAACTTATAAACCGATCTTTCAAAAATATGTCGAAAGTGTTATCGACAATATTTTTAAACATTGAAACCGAATCTTCTAGCAAACTGTCGATAGTGTTATCAATGCCTTTTAAAAACCCTGAAAATAATCTTTACAGGAAACATTAGTGAATGATTTTGTTGAAATGTGATAAGATCTTTTGGGAAAACGTTAAGAGTGTTATCAACCCTATTTTAAAATATTTTTTCCCTTCAAATAATTTTGAGAAAGAATATGTGAAAGATGAATTAAACCAAAATACGAACAATAAAAGAAAGTTGAATTCCAAGTAATAAAAACATATTAAAAGGGGAACACAAAAAATATTATTATGTAAATATTTTTTAGGGTGTGTTCATACCTCAACTCTATGATATAAACTTAGTTCATGTTGGTTAGAGTTCCTATGGGACTAGGTCATAATTCCTATTAGATAGAATTCATTTAGGCATAGATCTTGTGGTCATAGTTCCCAATCGTTAGAGTTCCTCTATGGTCATAGTTCATGTGGGTCTAGGTCAAAGTTCCTGAGGTCATAGTTCCAGTTGGATAGAGTTCCTGAGATCACGATAGTTCCTTGTGGATTAGTGTTGTTGTTTGGGTAGAGGTTTGATGGGGAAATATGTAACATCCCCATCCCTCAAATCGACGAGCAGAAGGGGACATTACACTAAATCTGGGCTTCTAAATTTTCCCATAACCATAATTATCAATGCATAATTGTATAAACATGTGTGCATGTGCATAATAAAAATACACATTGGAAACAAAATACCTACACACATCTAGCAAGCATATGCAAGCTCAATTGTTACAAACATATAAATAAAATCACTACACATCAAATACAAAAGAGTACTTATCTTTAAACAAATAAGATCCAAGAAATTGGTTGTGTAAGAGCGATTTTACACCCAATCATAGGCACTCTTTCCAACATATACTCTTTATGCGAGACGACACCCCCACAACAAGCTATGAGGCCACAAGGGCAAAGCAAACACCTATAGGCTTCTCTTACTCAGCCCACAATCCATTCTTCTCTTTATGCTTGGCCAAAAAAATCATACATAGCTCTACAAAGATCTCACTCAACCATCATAGCCATGACACTCCTTCCATTTTCCCCACACAACACAAGGAAGGCATTTCCCTTCACTGATCCATAGGGTTCCCTTAGGAAATCCAACCCTTACAGTGATTACTAGTGTGTGTGGTAACAGCCTAAACTGGTGTATGTTGTTAGAGAACCTTCAATAGCATAAACTATGGCTTCTTAAGCATCCAAAAGTATCAAAACTCAATGGGTAATGGTTCCTATCTTTCCTGACCTCTATGATCACTTACATCCATATATTTTGCCTTCCAAAATCCAGTTCTGTCTCTAAATTCAAATTTATGGGTTAAACACCGTCTGGTAATGGTAATGAACAACGATAGGAAAACTCTACGTAGTGTAGAAACATGCATGAGAGTGTAATATCCCAGATGCGGATATTCCACTATTTTCTATACTAGGGCTTGCTTAAGCCTCCCAATTTACAATAATACTGAAATAAACTTGCATGCAAAGTGTCGGGCAAATGGCCCTATTTTATAGCTAACTAAGGCATAGAATTTTATGGTGACAGATCAACACTTACCACTGATAATCCGGCTGATAATGCTCCAGAGATAATACACCTACATCGAGAACTGATATGATGAAGAACTGGTGCTCCTTGCCTCTGGTGTCACCCCTACAACATGAACCCCTCAATCAGCTAAAGATGGTATTTTTAGTGAAGGAGCTATCTTATGCAGATAAGAATTTGCAGGAATGAAAGTCTTCCCGTGTCGGAGAGATTTCCTGGATCATGTAGAAGTTATGAGCACTCTAAGCAGGCCAGCGAATTGATTTGATGGTTTAGTTGCTCACGCCCCCAGCTACACAAATATGGAGAGAACTGCTTTGGGTGAGTATACTGGAAGCTGATAATCTTCTGGTATTGAAGGATGATACTGATGATCAGAATGGTGTCAGTATTCCGAAGATAAACAGAGATCTAAGGACCCAGCGAATGATTTGGGGTTTTCCAACTAAAAACCCCCCTACGGCTGCACATGTGTCCCTCCAAATAATCTTTTGATGGGTACCAGATAACTGTATATGGATGAATAAGATGAAGAACTACTAGTGGACCTGGATGGTCTACCCTAAGGGAGACTAGGGCATATATTTCACTACCGAAACCTTGTTAGGTGAAGACGTCGTCTTCAACCCTAACTGTCATGACCGCACGTTGTGCTGCTACTCAAAAGCTCCAAATCAATAATAATCATAAGTGTCTTCTCCATTCATTTTATCTTTCTTTTATAACTTTCAACTGCGAATAACCTAACTTTTGACCTAATTAGGTCACTTTAACTTCTAATTTGCAGTTGAATTGCATGCAGGTGCATGGAGACTCAATCGGGTGCTTGCATCATTAAATAATGCTTAGATGTCATGCATGCAGGTGGCCTTTGGCTCTGGTGGCCCTCTTCTACCCAATGATGATATAATATTGATGCCCTAGATCTTATGTATATGGCATTAGTCTTCAATTGAATCCCTGACTGTCAGTACCCACTCGAACCTATAGGAATCACATAGGTTAGCGGGTTGGTCCTCAATGCTTAAGAAGAAGAGGACATTACAGTCCTCCCCGCTTGAATTTGCTTGTCCTCAAGCAACTGTAAAGCTGGGTGTTGTAACACTTGTTCTTCCTCCCAAGTGGCCTCCTCTATAGGCAGATCTTTCCACTGAACCAAGTAGTCTCTGATGATTTTGTTTCTCAGTTTCTGCTATCGCACCTCTAGGATGCACTCCGGAATCAGAATCACATGCCCCTCGTCATCAAGGGGGGGCAGCTCGGGAGATGTAACAGTCTACTGGCCGACTGCCTTCTTGAGGTTGGAGACATGAAATACGTTGTGAATCTTGATCTCTAGGGGTAGTTCTAGCTCATATGCTACCTCTCCAACCTTTTGGGTTATCTTATATGGACCATAGAAGCGAGGTTTGAGTTTTTTCGCTCCTTTCTTTTTAAGATATGAACGTCGATAAGGTTTGAGGCGTAAATAAATGAAGTCTCCCACCTCAAAACTGCGCTCAACCTTGTGCATGTACACATATATCTCCTGTTGATTCTGAGCAGCCTGTATGTTCTCCCTAAGTATCTTCAGGATATCTTGACCCTCCTGAATCCACTCTTTGGCCTTGGGGACCCTGCTATCACTAAATATATGGTCTGCAAAAGTGGAAGCATCATACCCATACAGGGCTCAGAAAGGGGTCATCCCAATGGTCATATGGTGGGTGGTGTTGTAACAATGTTCACCCAAGTGTAGCCATTTGATCCATGTCCTCTGTTGTCCTGATATGTAATTTCTCCAAGTATCACTCAATCCACTTATTGACAGTCTTTGTCTTCTCGTCACTCTATGGATGATAACTTGTGCTCATGGCTGACTCAGTCCCCACTAACCGAAAAAGATCTTGCCAAAAGGCTCTTATGAATTTGTTGTCCCTATCACTGACAATGGTCTTGGGTAACCTGTGGAGTCTAAATACCTCTCTGAAAAATAGTTCTGCTACCTGTGTTGCTGAATAATTTGAAGAAATGGAAAAGAAGTGAGCAAAATTGGTCAATCTGTCCACTACTACGTACAAGCAGTCTCTGCCTTGAACGTTGGGCAGCCCAGTAATGAAGTCCATAGAGATGCTCTCCCATTTCTGCTTGGGAATAGGTAAGGGATGTAGTAAACCAGCTGGGTGGGTGTGCTCTATTTTGTTTTTTTGGAACAAGATGCACTCTTTCACATGTTGTATCACATCATTCTTGAGGCCCTTCCATGAGAACCTTTCTCTAATCTGTCTGTAGGTCTTGAGAAACCCTTGATGCCCTACTAATGGTGAATCGTGCGATGCCTGTAAAATTTTCTTCTTGAGGGGAGACTCTAGAACCAAGAAGATTTTGTTTTTGTAGTATATGATGTCATCAATCACCATGTACCTATCATCCTGAATCTGTCCATCCAATAGCTCACAAGCAAACTTATCTTTGGAGTACTCAACCAAAAGATGAGACCTCCAATCTGATGAGATGCTCATAAGGGATAAAGTAGCTGGTCGTCTGGAAAGTGCATTGGCCACTACATTGTTCTTTCCCTTTACGTACTCAATCTCGAAGTCATAGGCCTGAATTTTGCTTACCCATTTCTGATGTCTCTCGTTTAGCTCTTTCTGCTCTAGGAAGTATTTCAAGTTGTTGTGATTTGTCTTAACCTTGAATTTGCCACCCACTAAGTACTGCCTGAACTTGGTTAGCACATGGAGAATGGTTAACATATCTTTGTCATATA
Source organism: Pseudotsuga menziesii (assembly GCA_001517045.1). NCBI lineage: Eukaryota > Viridiplantae > Streptophyta > Pinopsida > Pinales > Pinaceae > Pseudotsuga > Pseudotsuga menziesii. The sequence goes on from LPNX011168163.1 coordinate 717,327, forward strand.
TTGAATAGTGGCGCTCATAGTCTTTGAGCTTCCTGCTCTCAAATGCAACGGGGTGGTTGTTCTACATCAAAACTGCCTCGATTCCCTCTCCTGAAGCATCACATTCTAGCACGAAGGATTGAGAAAAGTCTGGTAAAGCTAATACTAGGCATGAACTCATTACCTTTTTCATTTTCTCGAATGTCTGTTGTGTTGTCTCCGACCAACTGAATTCCCCCTTCTTGGTAAGATCTATGAGGGGTGCGGTCATCTATGAGAATCCATTGACATACCTCTTGTAGTAGGTGCAAAGGCCAAAAAATCCCTTCAGTTCTGTCACATTTTTAGGTGTAGACCTATCCAAAATTGCCTGAATCTTCTTTAAGTGCACCTGGACCCCGTTGGACCCTATCACATGCCCTAAGTATAACATCTCCTGCATGTCGAACTGACAATTGGACATTTTGGCATATAGTTACTGCTACGGTAGAATGCCAAGTACTTCATCTAGATGCCTCAAATGCTCTTCCCAAATTCTACTGTATATCAATATGTCATCAAAGAATACCATAATATACTTACGTAACTGGGTCCTGAAGATATGGTTCATGCATGACTGGAAATTAGTTGGTGCATTAGTGAGCCCAAATGGCATCACTAGAAACTCATAATGTCCATAGGCAACGAAAAGCGTTCTTTGGAACATCCTGTTCCCTGACCCAAATCTGATGGTACCCTGAGAGGAGATCAATTTTGGAAAAGTACTTTGCCCCCTGTAGTTCATCCATCAACTCATCAATCCTAGGGATGGGATACCCATTCTTTATGGTATTCTTGTTGAGTGCCCTGTAATCAATGCACATGCATAAGGTTCCATCTTTTTTCTTCACTAGCACTACTGAAGATGCAAAGGGTCTGGAGCTAGGTTTGATGTACCCCGGCTTGAGTAGTTCCTTGATTGTACTCTCTATCTCATCTTTATACCTCTTGGGATGTCTGTAAGGAGTGGTGATAGTTGTTTGGGTCCCCTCCTCTAACTCAATAATGTGCTCAAATCCCCTATTTGGAGGTCGACCTGTTGGAAGGTCTCTAAATACTACCTTGTGCTTCTGCAGTAAGGCCTCTATATCAGTTGGATGTTATGTGGCCTCATCTGGTCGTTTCCTGAGGGTAACCAAACAATCTGCATCCCACTCAATATCTCCCTATCGGAGTACTACCTCCATCCTGTGTGATGTCATTGTTGTGGGAGGGTAGGTATTCATCCCTCTCAATACTACCTTTTGTCCCTCTGCTCCTATAAACTCCATCTCCATGGTCTGGTAGTTTGTGGAATACTTCCCTATGGAATACAGCCACTGAAATCCTAGTACCACATTCATATCAGGTACATCTACCACATAGAATGTCTCTATCACTGTATAATTCCCAAGTGTTATTTTTAATTTAGGAATCCTCTGACTACACTCCATGGTGTGACCTACTGCTGCTACTGAAAACCCATCAAAACTCTCAGTCTTAATGTCTTTGTAAACCCATGCAACATCAATAAAGTTGTGGGATGCCCCACCATCTATCAACACTCCCACTCTGTGGCCCTATACGGTACCTCCGATCCAGAGAGTGTGGAATCTAGGAACCCCTGTCATGGTAGCAATGGTACCTCCTGAGGCTTGTCCCTCAGCAGTTGTCTCTAGTGTCTCACCCTACTCCTAATCCTGATAATCCTCATCCTCTCCACTGTCGAAATATGCCTCAATGTAGTAGGCCTTCCCTTTTCATGAACATCTGTGACCTAGTACCCATGGTTCCTGGCAAGTGAAACATAGTTTTTTTCTTCTAAGGTCTTGTCGGGTATCATTGTCCATCCATTCTTTCTGGAAGGGTTTCCTCTCTTTATCTTTAATAGGGAAATTGGTTATGGGAGGAAACCTATTTTTGGGCACTGCATCCTACAAGTCTCTAGTCCGACTGACTAGAGACTAGGGTGGTGGTTCTGTAAGACTTGACCCATCCCCATAAGGGTTCAGTGAGAGCCTCAGTAAATAACATAATCAACCCGCTCTCTAATATATCTGTCACCATGACTGCTATCCTCTAAAACTCTAAAATAAATGCATCTACACTACCTATCTGCTTGAGCTATGCCAGCTCTCTAAAGTGTACCTCAGGATCCTTTCGATCAAACCGCTCAATGAGCCTTTGTGTAAAATCTGGGTACGATGTGATGGTATTATGACCCAATGTAACTAACCTATGGTACCACCACTCATGTGCTTCTCCGTCCAAATGCAAGGTATCCAATTTAATGACATCTATCTCAATCATGGGATTGAGCTAGAAGTATGTATCCAACTTCTACACCCAATTCTGGGCTGGGCCACCCCAGGTGCCCTCAAAGGTAGGGATAGTCAGTTTCCCTACGGTGCGCTGTAACTCATAGTTCTGCGTCACTAGCCTATTGTAAGCTTTGGTCTTGTTCTTACTTTTAAATTTGAAGAAGTCAGTGAAGGTCATGGCTGAATGGAAGTCCTCTCCTAAAGCTCTATATTCTCTCAGCTAGGCATGCATGGATTCTTCTAGTTCTGCTTGTGCTAGAGGCACTGCAGCTGGACTATCTAAGAATTGAGGCATGGTGGGTCATAAAGGCTTGTATATATGGGGATGGCTCTGCATGTTGGTATGTAAGTGATCCCTACTACTGCTGGTGGATGCCCTATCACTGTTGGGAAATAAGGACCTGTGTGGGGTGGGCCCATTTTTCTCAGTCATTTGCTTGAAGGTACTCATCATTTCTTTTTTCCCAGTAGTGAGTTCTTTTATGGCTGATATGAGACTATTGAAAGCTATTTTATCATCCTCATCCATTGTTTCTTTGCCCTTTCCAAACTGATACTCTATGTTTCTGAAATCTATGTCCTCTAAATCCTCTTCTTTGTCTCTACACCTCTGTCTCTGGTGAGTAATGTTGTATGGGCCTTCTGAATTCATTTATAATTTTGCATGCCCACAGCTGGAAAGGAAAATATCTCTGATACCACTATAATATCCCATATGTGAATATTCCATTGTTTTCTATACTAGGGCTTGCTTAAGCCTCCCGATTTACAATAATACTGAAACAAACTTGCATGCAAAGTGTCAGGTAAATGCCCCTATTTTATAGCTAACTAAGGTAGAGAATTTTATGGTGACAAATCAACACTTACCACTGATAATCAGGATGATAATGCTCCAGAGATAATATGCCTACATCGAGAACTGATCTGATGAAGAACTGGTGCTCCTTGCCTCTGGTGTTACCCTAGCAGCATGAACCCCTCAATAAACTAAAGATGACGTTTTCAATGAAGGAGCTGTCTGATGCAGATGAGAATTTGCAGGAATGAAATTCTTCCCGTTCCAGAGAGATTGCCTGAAGCATGCCGAATTTCTGAGCACTCTAAGCAGGCTAGCGAATTGATTTGATGGTTTAGCTGCTCACACCCCCAACTACACAAATCTGATGAGAACTGCTCCGGGTGAGAAAACTGGAAGTTGATAATCTCCTGGTATTGAAGGATGATACTGATGATGAGAATGGTGCTAGTATTCTAAAGATAAATGAATATCTAAGGACCCAACGAATGCTTTGGGGTTTTCCAGCTAAAACCCCCCCTACGGTTACACACGTGTCCCTGCAAACAATATTCTGATGGGTACCGGATAACTGATGGTGGACCTGGATGGTTTACCCTGAAGGATACTAGGGCAAATATTTCACTGTCGAAACCTCATTGGCTAAAGACGTCGTCTTCAACCCCAACTGCCGTGGCCGCACACTGTGCTGCTACTCAAAAGCTCCAAATCAATAATAGTCATAAGTGTCTTCTCCATTCACTTTATCTTTATTTTATAACTTTCAACTATGAATAACCTAACTTTTGACCTAATTAGGTCACTTTAACTTCTAATTTGCAGTTGACTTGCATGCAAGTGCATGGAGACTCAATCGGATGCATGCATCATCAAATAATGCTCAGATGTCATGCATGCAGGTGGCCTTTGGCTCTGGTGGCCCTCTTCTACCCAATGATGATATAATATTGATTCCCTAGATCTTCTGTATATGGCATCAGTCTTCAGTTGATTCCCTAACTGTCAGTACCTGCTCGAACCTACAAGAATCACATAGGTTAGCGGGTCGGTCATCAATGCCTAAGCAGAAGAGGACATTATAGAGAGAATGATAGATTGAGTGTTGAATCCAAGGGAAATGAGATAAGGGTGAAAAGACAACTCACATAGCTTATGACCATAGAAGAAAATGACTACTCACAACTAAAATAACTTTCAAAACCCCATGCTTCAATAATTGCATGAACTGATTTTTCCCACCATCCTCACACATGCATTCAATGATTGGGTTTAATAGTCAAGAGAAGGTGATTGACACATTTCAATTACATGGTATATTTTGGATGAATTCTAAGGTTGACACTTGGCAGCATAGGATTTATTTTCCCAAAGGCCCCCTTTCCTCTTCCTCTCTGGTGGAGTCATAGCCCCTCTAGTGCTCTTTACACAACCATCTTGGACAATTTTATTAATTTCCAATATAATATTTACATACAATTTCAAATTGGCATGATAAACCAATCATATAGTCCAATAAAAATATATACATCATACATGACTAGCCATTCACTAATCAGACCTTGGCCTTGAGCTCTGCACTAGGAATCCATACTAGCATATTTACATCATTTACATAAATTTTATTAAATACATTACAAGTAAAAATTGTGGGTATTACAATCCCCTGCCCCTTGGAACAACACCATCCTCGGTGTTTTCTCAAAATTAGAACAAAAATGGGTATGCATCTTTCATGGCCTCCTCCAACTCTCACGTAGCCTCATTGGGACCAAAGCACTTCTATTACACCTTTACCTGTCCTATGGCTCGGTTCTGTAGAAATGTTACCTTCATGTCTAGGATGCATAGTGGCTCAATTTGGAAATCTCCTTCGGGTTCCACCTAAATCACTTCCCAATTAATCACATGGCCATGATCATGTACATATTTCTTAAGCAAAGAAACATGAAATGAGCTCTAGTATTAGCAGGAAATACAATTTTATGTGTAATTGGCCCTATTCTTTCAAGCACTGCAAATGGACCACAATATCTTGGTGACAACTTGGCACAACTTCCAAGATTCAAGGAACTCTTCATTGGCCTCACTCTAAGGTAAACATGGTCCCCAACATTGAATTCTCTATAAATTGTATTCTTATCTACATAGATTTTTTGTCTATCTTGGGCTACCTTCAAATTTAGTCTAATTTTTGCAACGTCCTAATCCATTTCTTTAAGCAATTCTATCCCAAGTACAATTATGTTTACTAGATTATCCCATGTCACTAGTGTTTTGCACATTTTTTCATACAAAGCCTCAAATGGATTAATTCCCAACGAAGCTTACTTCCCATTGTTATATGAAAACTCTACCGAGTGTAGATAATCTTCCCACTTGGAAATGTTTGTCCATCACATACATGCGAAGCATGTACTCAAGAACCTAACTTGCTCGTTTATTTTGTCCATCTATTTGTGGATGGTAGGCAGTGTTAACGTTTAGATGTGTACCCAAATCTGCAAAAAGAATTTTCCAGAAATTTGAAGTAAATTTGTATCCTTGTCTGAAATTATTGCCCTTGGCATCCCATGCAATATGAAAATTTCTTTCATAAAAATATTTGCAATGGTATATGTTTTATATGTGGATTTAATTGGTATAAAATGTGTTGATTTTGACAATTTATCCACCACAACCATGATAGAATCATGTTGTTTCATAGTCATTGGAAAACTTGTAATAAAATCCATGGAAATTATTTCCCATTTCCATTCCAAAATCGACAAAGGATGCAACAAACCTGCTAGGTGTTGATGCTCAACTTTTACTTATTGACATTTCATGCACTTAGAAATATATTCAGCAATGACCCTTTTCATCCTTGGCAAAAAATATTGCTTCCCGGTTGTAGCAAATGTTTTTTGATATCATGGGTCACCAAAATATGGATTTTTATGGATTTCATCCATAACAATTCTCCTCAAGTCTGTTGCATTTGGAATATAAATTTTGTTTGTATAAATAAGAAGTCCATCCTCTTCCAAATGATAACCATCATACCTCTTTTCCAAAATCTGCTGCCACAAATTTTCTTTTATTTGCACATACAATTAATCTTCAATAAGATAAATTGCAATATGTTGTCTTAAATATGATTGACATGTGGCTATGGTTGCCACACACATTTCATGTATCTTTCCATCGAGTGCATCGACTACTTTATTTTATTTTTCTTATATGTGTATGATTTCAAAATCAAACTCACATAAAAATTCTAGCCATTTACCTTGCCTAGCATTTAATGTTGGCTACTCAAATAAATATTTCAGACCATAGTGACCTGTTCTCAACTCAAATTTTCTGCCCTTTAGATACTATTTCCACATTTTTAAAGTGTGCACTATGGTTGCAAGTTCTAGATCATGGATGAAATAATTATTTTCATTATCTTTCAATATTCTATACTCATAACACACCACATGATTGTCTTGCATAAGAACTCTTCCAAGTCCCTGTTTACATCCATCTATGCACACCACGCAGTCTTTTTCTAAATCTACAATTTTCAAAATTGGAGCACTTGTGAGAAGCTTCTTCGACATCTGGAAGCTTTCTTCACATTTATGTGTCCACGCAAATTTTAATCCCTTCTTTTGTAAGGAAGTGATTGGGTGTGCAACCTTGGAGAATCCTTCAATATACCTTTTATAATAACCAACAAGACCCATAAAATATCTCACATCTATAACATTCTTTGGACTTGGCCTGTTCATGATGGCTTTAATCTTTTTCAGATTCACTGATATTCCTTCCTCTGTAATAATGTGGCCCAAATAATGAATTTTAGTTTTGTAAAAGTCACATTTGCTTAACTTTGCGTACAACTTATGTTCCCTTAGCAATTGCAAATCCATTCTCAAGCATTCTTCATGCTCCTCTTCATTCTTAGACTAAATAAGAATGTCATCTAGAAAAACAAGCACAACCTTGTCCAAATACTTGCTGAAAACACTATCCATGAGATACATGAATGTAGTTGGTGCATTAGTGAGATCAAATAGTACCACTACAAATTCTTAGTGTCTGTACCTTGTTTGAAAGATTGTTTTGTGAATGTCTTCTTTATCCTTACTTGATGGTAACCAAATCTCAAGTCTATCTTTGAAAATGCTTTCCCCCCTCTCATTTGATAAAAAAGATTATCAATTTGAGGCAATGGGTGCTTGTTTTTCACTATCACTTTATTCATCTACATTTAATCAATACATAGCATGAGTGTTCCATCTTTCTTATTCACAACTAGTACCGGTGCTCCCCATGGAGACACACTTGACCTTATGTACTTCTTTTCCAATAATTATTGCAGTTGCATTTTCGGTTGTACTCATCCTGTATGTTAGACACTAGTGTAGCTCTTGGCACAAGATCAAGGGTGAAATCAATGTCCCTATTTGGAGGAACTCGTGGAACTTCATTAGGAAACACATCCTTGCATTCTTGTAGCACATAATAGTCGTCCAATTGGGAATTTCATTTTTTATTTTATCCAATATATGGGTTGCATACAATTGGCAACCTTTCCTACAAAACTTTTTCAATTGAATAGCTGAAATCTACCTAACAAAACTTTCCTTGGAATTCTTTTACAACCCTTGGTATTCCTTCATCGTCAATGCACTCAAAACTCTTGTTGTAGCAGTCAAGTTCAACTCTATGTGCTTCCAACCAGCCCATTCCAATGAGAATATCATATGAGCTAAGTGACAAAATATTATGATTTGTACAAGTGAATAATCCACCCATTCTAATGGACATTTATCCACCATCTCACTAAGTTTTCTCTTGGTTCATGTGGCCAGTTAGACTAACCATTATTTACTATGCTTGGTTTTCTTAAAAGCATAAATCTCAACAATTTTAGGACTAATATAACTATGAGTAGATATAGAGTCAATTAAAATAGAAATAGATTTCTTAGCAATCTTACCTTCAACCTCAACCATAGTTGATTGATGATATTCTTGGAGATCCTCTACTGCAGCATAAATTCTACGGACTGTCCTTGCCACTTGACCCACATTTTCAAATTCTTGAATGTTATGAACTTGCTTGCCACTCTCATTTTGATGTGGGAAGTTTCTAAGAAAATGGTCCTCTCCACATCCTCAACATTGAAGTGTCTCCCATGGCTCTCTTGGCTTGTCTCCCATCATCCTAGCTAGCTTTGTCACAACTTGTGGTGGATGCCTTAGTTGATTTTTTAAATGAGGAGGCTTGAACCCCTTCTTTCTTTCGTCAAACTACTAATTTTTATTGTCCTTCCATGCCTTACGGAAATTTGGCTTACTTTTGGCTTGATCATAACAATATCTGGCCTTTCTTATGGTCTCATCTAGAGTTTGAGGTTCATCAAACTCAATTATTTATTGATAGGATTGAGGAAACCCACTTAGAAAACATTGAAGTTTTACTTTATCATCTCTGATATATTTGACATATCTCAACAGCTCCAAAAATTTATTTATTTTCATATTCCTCTATAGTCATTTGGCCCAATTTCAACTCATGGAATTCTTTGATTTTTCCTTCATAGTACCTATTAGAGAGGTACTTTTGCTTTAATTATTTCTTGAATTGCTTCCACATAATCTTCCTTTCATGGATCTTCTTCACTTACCTAAGGTGATCCCACCATATAAATGCTCTTCCATTCAGATTGAATATAACTACTCTTGCTTTCATATATCCTAAGTAGTCTTGAAGTTGAAAATAATTCCTCATTCCAAGAAGCCAAGCCTCAACTTTTTGACCAGATTTAACCTCACCATCAAATGTAGGAGGTTTGGCCTTCATAAATCCACCATGTTAGTTATCATTGGAAGACCTCTTCCTCTTCTTCCTACGATATTAAGATCTTGATCCTTTAATGGAATCCTTAGAGTCAGGTGATTCACTAGAAGAGATTTCTATAGTATATGACTTGCCTCTAGAAATCCTTCTTGAACTATGGGACCTCTTGTGAGAATGCCTCCTTGAGATACTCCACTATTTCTTGATTTTTTGAGTGATTCCCAGAGTTGATTTTCTTTGGATGTATGTCAAACTATAAAGCATAGCTACATTCAACTGATTCTGATCTTTTTGATCTCTAAGCAGCCTCTCATTGTCAACTCTAGAGATCTGTAGTTCCATCCTTAGGCTCTTCATGGTTTCTGCAATGTATGGGGGTGTCACTTGGTTTCTCCTACCATTGGATTATGTCTATGCATTCTCAATATGTATGTTCTCTCCCATTGCATCTATCTCAGCTTCATAAGGATCCTATGCACCATTCATGATGATGACGTTCTTGGCCCAGCCAAGGCCAAGATCTCCAAACTACACTATATTGATTGATGAACCTTAGCTCTCTCTAATATAATTATGAATCTGCAAAATGTGTACATAAAAACACTTTTGTTATATTTATTACATTCCTAGAAAATAAAAATCAATTTTCATATATTCTGAAAAATATCCATATTGATAATTTTTGTCAAATTATGGCTATTAGCACTTTTTTTTATCAAATTATAGAAACATTTGAATTACCACTTCAAAATTTGACTCTCCACAATTGTTCCCTTATGGATAAGCCTTACAATGACTATAAGTATGTTCAATTATGATCTATGAGCAAAACAATTAGTGCTCCAAAATTGTCAATATTGCCCAAATTCTGCACTTTTCCTGTAAGTGCATTTAACCCAAGAGGCCAACTTCAGTCACCTGTAGAAGGTCACCTAGGGATAACCAGAACAACTTCTCTATGGTCTTAGATAATAGATGTGACCAATATTACTCATAAATTCTCGGTTCTTTGATATGATGCCCTAGTCACCTTTTATAAGATTCTGGAATTTACTACTTATGTCTTTTTATACATTCTTGAGACTTCTAAATTTTACATTTCTGTAACATCCACTCTCATTCCAAAATCTGACCAATTTTATGCTACTCCAATGGCCACGGTTAAACTCCAAATCCAACTTTGTTCCTTTAAAAAAAAGAATGGGGGTATAGGGGGATTTCCCCCTTGCAACCTCCCTGTCGCTATAGGGCGGGTCGAGGGAAGTGTCCTAACTTTTTTTGTTTTTGTAAATGATTCAATTTCACATAATCTGGCACATAAGAAAAATCTCATTTTCTGCTGACCTAGAAAGGGTGCCAACATGTCCCGACACGTGCTTGTTGACGTGTCAGATATATCCTACATTTCATCTTGAGGCATGGCCATGTCTCCTTCCACCAACCACCAAGTCGCCACACCACCCGACCGTAGGCACAACCACATTGGTGATTTTTCCCTTACCAAAAGTGGTAACTCCTCGTGAGGAAAATTGTTTTGAAAAGTTTATTGGGGAGGATTTATCAATCAAAAGATGACACACTCCTTGGGTAGTTTTGGCCCAACTCCTTGCTCACCCCAAATTAACCAACACGTACATTTTTGACGCGTTATGCATTACAACCGTTGATCTCCCTCATCAACCAATGGTCATATCTTCATCCACCCACTTTTAACCACTCCGCAAATTTCACGTGTGTTATCAACTGCGACCATTGATTTGCCCTATTGCTCACCGGTCAGATCTTCATCTGCCCCTACACTCCATCATGGGAAACCACCTGCATGTGGGTCTGATGTGGCAAGTCGACATCATGCCTTTTGCTCATGTGGCTCCTCCAAGTCACCCATCCATGTGGCATGGGTGCATAAATTTTGAATTTGTACGAAATTTTAATTCGGGAACAAGGGGACTAATTCAAGGTTATGTCTAACTCCTTATCCATCATTAATATAATCCGACTTTCATAGAGGTTTTTCTCATTTATTCATGTAATTGTGCATTCTGGCTCATACAGCTCCGATGTTACAACCAGAAGTTCTGATACCACTTTGTAATGACCCCATACCTCAACTTGACTAGCAGGAGCGAACAATACACTAAATATGGGCTTCTACCTTTCCTCTTGCCCTCTAGTGGAATCATAGCCCCTCTAGTGCTCTTTACACAACCATCTTGGGCCATTTTATTAATTTCCAACATAATATTTACATACAGTTTCAAATTGGCATGATAAGCCAATAATATAGTCCAACTAAAATATATACATCATACATGCCTAGCCATTCACTAGCTGGGCCTTGGCCTCAAGATCCACACTAGGAATCCATACTGGCATATTTACATCATTTACATCATTTTGATTAAATACATTCCAAATCAAAATTGGGGGTATTACAAAAGAGGCCTAGGTTCTTGTGGTTATCGGTTCCTGAGGACATATTTCATGAGGTCACGACTCCTTTGGTCATAGTTCCTTCGAGTCTAGGTCATAATTCATGTGGGTATAGGTCATAATTCTCGAGGTCATAAGTTTAGAGGTCATAGTTCATAATCATTGTTTATGTTGGCTAGTGTTCCTTTGGGTCAGAGTTTCTGAGGTCATAGTTCCCATCAGTTAGAGTTCTCGTGGGTCAGAGTTCTTAAGGTCATAGTTCCTGTTGGTTAGAGTTCTCGCGGGTTAGAGTTTCTAATGTCATAGTTCCCGTGGTCATAATTCAAGTCAGTCATATCTCCTGTCGGTCATAGTTCCTATGGATCTAGGTCACAGTTCATGTGGGTCTCGGTTCCTAAGTTCATAGTTTCTATTGGCTAAAGTTCCTATGGTTAGAGTTCTTGAGGTCATAGTTCCTATGGCCATAAATCCTTTCAGTCATAGTTTATGTGGGTCTAGGTTCCCACAGTCATAGTTCCTCTGGGTCGAAGTTCCTAAGTTCATAGTTCATGTTGGCTAGAGTTCTTGAGGTCATAGTTACAGTGGTCATAGGTCCTGTCGGTCATAGTTCTTATGGCCATACTTCCCATCGGTTAGAGTTCCTCTAAGTCAAAGTTCTTTAGTTCGTAGTTACCGTTGGCTAGAGTTCTTGAGGTCATAGTTCTTGTGGTCATAGCTCCTATTGGTTAGGGTTCCTTTGGTTCAAATTTCCTGAGGTCATAGTTCTCGTTGGCTAGAGTTCTTGAGGTCTGAGTTCCTTTTCTGGTCATAGTTCTCGTGGGCTAGTGTCCTTGTTGGGTAGAGTTATTGTAATGTTCTTGTGATCATATGCTACAATTTTTTCCATATTGTGGATAGAATATATCTATTAGTATGTGAGGAAACATAATAAATTGCTACAAATTGTTTAAGTAGGTATAAGTTACCCTCAAATTGCAAAGATTTTATTGTCAGTTAGAGTTCTTCTCAATAATGGTTCCTTTGACAAAGCCCCTGTTGGTTAGATTTCCCGTCGATAACGATTCCTTTGTTGGTAATGTATAGTCAAAGTTCCTAGATCAGGGAAGCTCCTTGGAACTACGACTGACAGGACCAATGTTAGGATAAGAACTCTGACTGATGAAGGATCAAAAGGATCATAGTTCATCAAAGTTACTATTGGTCATAGTTCCTTTCTCAATTTTCTTGCCAACCAAAGTTCCTTTGTTAATGCTCGTGTTGACCGTAGTTCATGTCGATCAAAGTTTTTGTTGATCTAAGTTCATGTCACTTAGAGTTCCTATTGGTTCGTGTCAATCAAAATTTAGGACAATCGTAGTTCCTTCACAAAGTTCCCATCCATCAATTTATTTGTCGGTAATAGTGCACGTTGATCATAGTTCCAGTCATCCATTGTTCCTTATTGTTCATATTTGGGTTTAATTCATATTTCACATCTTCTTTCTCAAAATTATTCGAAGGAAAACAACTTTTTAAAAAGGGTCAACAACGTTATCGACGTTTTCCCAAAAGATCTTATCACAGTTGAACAAAATCATTCATCGTCATTTCTTGTAAATACTATTTTTAGAGTTTTTAAAAGGCGTTGATAACACTATCGACAATTTGCAAAAAGATTCGGTTTGAATGTTTTAAAATATCGCAATAGCACGTTTGACATATTTTTAAAAGATTGATTAATACTTTTCAAAATAGTCTCGATACAATGTCGACAACTTTCCCAAAGATTTTAAAATCCCAAAACAAATTCTCGTGTTTTTAAAAGGCACTGATAACGCTATTAATGGTTTGCTAGAAGATTTGGTTTCAAAGTTTTAAAATCTTGTTTATAACACTTTCAACATCGTTTTGAAAGACCAGTTTATAAGTTTTGAAATAGTCTTGATACACAATTGACAACTTTATGAAAGAATTTTAAAATCCAAAGATGTTTTTCCATTTTTAAAAGGCACCGATAACACTATTGGTAGTTTGCTAGAAGATTCGGTTTCAAAGTTTTAAAATCTCACCGATAACACTTTCAACATCTTTTTGAAAAATATGTTTATAAGTTTCAAAATAGTGTCTATACATCGTCGACAACTTTTGCATGGATTTTAAAATCCCAAGATTTTTAACTATGCAGATACACTGTCAAAATTCACAGACATAGATTTTTAACTATGTTGATACACAGTTCTATGCTATGAGAAGTGAAACTTGTTAAATGCGAATGTTTTGGACTTTCCTTGGAAACATCTTGTTGTGTTGCTAAATTCTTTGGTTTAGTATGTTTCCTTTACCAATGAAGAAGCAAGATTTGTTATTAAGAACACCATGTCTTTATCTCAATTGTACTTATCTCCATATTCTTCCATTTTGTCATTTACAATTATTGAACTGTGGTACCTGCCTATTGGGAAGCAGAGTCTCTTTCCTCCTCACATGCTTGGTCTAGGAGAATCCTTGTAGTTTTGTGATATAGGCCTTAATTGGGTTGTTGGGAGGTGCTTGGAGAAGTGCAAGTGAGGGGAAAATGACAAGAGAAAAGATGCAAACAGTAGTAGTAACATGGACTCGTGCACAAGTTGCAATCTTGTAAATGTAAGGAGGGGATTTAGGATCTATAAAAGCCAATTAGTAGATCATCATGAGGCGATGACAATAGAGATTCAACAATTCGACAGACCCATGGATCGTATATAAATGCAAACCAAGAAGCAAAAAGAAAAGGAGAAAGAATTAGAAGAACTCATGGCTAATCATAATAGAAAGAATGCCAATTTGGAAGCAAAGATAGGGGCATGCCAAGGTATGGTGCTACATATGATGGAGGAAAAGAAAGCAGAGGATAGATGGAAGCAATACAAGCTTGGTTTGTATAATCAATCCCTTGGACCTTTTCAATATGATTTTGGCAAAATCAAGGAGGAAACCACAACAAGGATGTGGATTCAAAAGTGTAATGAGACTCAAAAAGGAAATCCCTAGCGAGGAAGAGGAGGTGTACAATTATTCGTTTAGCCTAAAATGTTTTGTAAATGTTTGTTTCTAATATAAATCTAAAAATAACCCCTCTTTGCTTTGTATTGATAAAAAAATAGATTTGAATGCTCCAGTTTTGCTCTTGTAGTGTTGGTAGTGTTTAACATTGATTGTTGAAAGTTGCACCTTTCTGACTTCCCATAATTTCCTTGATGAGAGCTTAAGCTTGATAAATATATGACATTATTAGGTATGTGTATGCCCTTGATAAACCTTATTTGTTTCAACATGATGATTTTCGACATGATGTGATTCACCCAACACTTGGTGCTTTGGCTAAACTTTTGTTAGAAAAATTTCACAAATTTATTAGTCTACAATTTCCGAGTAGTTCTAGGTCTCTCAACATTGAGACAAACATGATAATCTCCTTGTTTATGTGGTTTCCAAGTATATGATAATCTCAGGGCGCAGGGACATTTGCCGCTAAGCTTCAAAGCACAGAGACATTGCCGCTAAGCGGATGTTCATATAGAGACACAAAAAATTATCTTGGTGTTCTTTAATGGATTCGGTCGGTATACGGCCCACCACCAATATTGATTAATTAATGGATACTTTCTTATCAATAATTTGTTCTTTAATGGATTCGGTCGTATACGGCCCACCATCAATATTGATTAATTAATGGATACTTTCTTATTTGTCCATGACATGGCATTTTCTCAGAAAGGGTGACCGGTACTGTCCATGTTCGGAAGGTTGGAAGGGTAGCTAGGTGCTTCAAATTGAAATTAAATAAAGGCAGGGCATCTTTCATCAGTTGACAGTAAATGAGAAACTAGAGCATTGGACAGCCAATTCCAGCGCAACCCCTTCAATGAGAGTAGAGGGGAAAGCAGCATTTCTGGATGAGATTACTTAGAGTCATGTCAAGTCAGATGCGAACGTTTTGCATATATTTAGTACTCAGTCTTAGAACTGTGATTGTGATTTCTGATTCAATTGATTACGCTTGCAAAGACCATGATGAAAATAGTGTTTCATATGGATTCTGCAACTCATCGCTGCCTATAAAGGAGCGCGTTGAAGATCTGATAAAGCGTATGAGTTTAGAAGAAAAGGTTGGACAGCTGTCGAATGGAGCATCCGATGTGCGGAGGCTGGGAATACCCAGGTACGAATGGTGGTCAGAATCATTGCATGGTATTGCAATTAATGGACCAGGCGTCAATTTCGATGGTCCCATACCCGCAGCTACTATTTTCCCCCAAGTCATCCTCTCCGCAGCTTCCTTCAATGCCACTTTGTGGTTTCGCACTGCACAGGTCTGTTCAACGTTCCTCCATCTTCTTCACCTTCTCATTTTAATTCTTTGCTTCCTATCCACACTTCCATGAGAGAGGCACCCGTGAGTGTTTTTTTTTATGCCCCTAAACAGTTTTAAATTTTCCTTTAAAACTCAAACTAGGGCTAAACAGTTTATATTTAATTTCTATTGACAACCACACATGAGTTTCTTTTACTAGCAATGCAGTGGAAAGTAAATGCTGAGAAACATCAACAACAATCACATCAATATAGACACACTGTTTTGGGTATGGAAACCCCAGATACAACTCAAAATGGGAAAACCGGTGCAGCAGTCATGTATGAAATTTTATTATGAAGATATAGAGTAATTACAATCCAGCAGATGAATACACCCAACCAGGAAAAATAGAGCCTCTACAAAATTCACTGAGCAAACACAACCAAAACGGTACGACCCCCCTGCACACCTATATGACCTTCTGTGTCAACAGTACGACCCTCGACGTCAGCTGTATGGATCCATACGGCTGCCTTACGGCTACTGCTGTAGGACCTCTGCTGCTGTATGACCTCCTGCTGGGTGAATGTGTACGGCCTCTGTGCTCTCCCTGATCTTCCTTTGAATTCTCCGGATCAAGCTCCTCCGTCTTTCCAGCAAACTTTTTTGTTTGACTTCTCTCCGTCTCTGTGTATGTGTCCTCTCCACCAGATCTTCTTTTAACTCAATGGCCAAGGGAAAACTCTAACCCTCACTATGGATCAATGGATGTGATTTTCCGGTGAGATCAATGGCGAACATTAGATTAGCCATCACTTAAATTATTTCACTTTTCACTTTATAAAAATGATTCCATTAAGTCAAAATCAAATTAGATTAATTAATGTATTTTCCTAAGTTTAAAGTTAGGAAAATCACATTAATACATTTGGCTTCCTGTTTAATGTCTTCTAGCATGCAATGACACATGCAATGATACAAGACCTTCCTTGTTGCCATTTTCTAACACTTCCTTTCAACGAGGAAGGGATTCGGTAGCAACCCAAACTTGTCTCTGAACTTCACAAAATTGTGTCTACAAAGTGCCTTGGTGAAAATGTCTGCCACCTGCTCATCTATCTGAATGTACTCCAACCGAATGGTTCCTTTCTGTACACAGTCTCTCAGGAAGTGATACCGGATGTCTATGTGTTTGCTTCGGTCATGGAACACTGGATTTTCAGATAGCCTGATGCCACTCTGATTGTCACAGTGAACCACTGTAGCCTCTAGCTCACACTCGAACAACCTTGAAAGCAACTTCCTCAACCACATTCCCTCACAAGCAGCCAAATTGGCTGCCATGTACTCAACCTCTGCCGAGCTCAATGCAACTAACTTCTTTTTGCTGAACCAAGAGACAACCCCTGACCCAATGTTGAAGTAGCAACCTGAAGTGCTCTTCCGGTCGTCTACACATCCTGCTCAGTCGGCATTTGTGAAGCCTGCTAACTGTACACTCCCCCTGCGCTCATAAACCAATCCATACTCCACTGTACCTCTGATGTTGCGAAGCACGTGCTTTGCAACTGTCCAATGTACTCTTCGAGGGTCCACCATGAATTAGCTCAAAGAGTTGACTGCAAAGCTTATGTATCGTCATGTGTTGACCAGATACATGAGCGATCTAATAAGCTAGCGATGCAATGTAGGATCAAATCCGTCAGACCTCGATGCATCAATCTTTCTCCAGTTGGAAACTAGAGGTATGGTCATAGGCTTGCAATCCACCATCCTGAATCTCTTTAAGGTCTCCACTGCATACTTCCGCTGTCCAATGAAGAAGCACCCATCTCTCTGCCAAACCTCCAAGCCTAGGAATTAATGCATCAATCCAAGGTCTTTCATCTCAAACTCAACTGCAAGGTTGTGTTAAAGAAATGTAACTGTGGAAGATATTCTATTTTGTATTATTATTGTTATTACCCCTTTTGGAGATGTTGTTCCTTCGGTTAGGGATGTCATTGATGTAATTGGTCATGTAAAGTCTTGAGGTAAAGCCTCCGTTGTAAGTCGGGTTAGTAGTACCCACTAAAGTATTATTAAAATGTATTTTTGAGTCTTCCAAGGCAAGTCGGCCCTGGCAACAAGGAGAAGTCGACCTAGTTGGGTTATTAGGCCTCTCAGCTGATCTGTATAAATAGGAGAGGCGCCTCCCTCATTTGGACAAGTAGAACACTCAATTAGTTGCGCTAGAGAGAGAAGAGACAATCTATCTGGAGGAGAGGAAGCAGTCTAGTCTTGTTATTGGGTCTTACAATGTTCTTGGGTGAAGTCTATATCAATGTTTTAAAACTCGGACTCGGACTCGGAATTGGCCGAGGGTCAACTCGGACTCGGACTCGGACTCGACAATGACTCGGCAATGACTCAGGCGGTTTGATTTTAATGACTCGGTTTATTAAAAAACATATAAAATATTTAAATTTTAAAGAAAAAATATATTTTAAAGATTATAATCCATTATTCTAAAGCATTAGAGACAAAACATCCAAAGTATGATCATATATATACCATATAAGGGTGAACATATCAAAATTGCACAAATGGTACTGTGCCAATGTGCAAGGCTGCTAGCAGCAAATACATAATACAGTACTGTAAATTACATGTAATTTACACTGTACAGTATTGCGTCGTAAACATATATCAAACCTCTGTCGTGCATCAATTCTAATCATAAAGCATATAACAATAACAACATGAAAGATCAGTTTTAGCTTATAAGCAAACCCCTGTATATAACGAAGACAACAATATTTGATAATAAGTAATGTAATCAGCACTTTAGGACACCAAACTTTAGTAAACCAATGCAAGAAGCAGGCATTTGGGTAATTAACATTCAAGTTTCAACCACGAAATATAAAGAGCATGTAACTTGCATTCAATCAATAATTATAGCCAATATATCATGCAATCCATTCAATAGTGATTGTCAAGATTAAGTAACCTGCTTGTTCAACAGTAACCAATAGAGAGATAGATATCAGCATTCCAAATCATCCAATTGTACCATTCATCAGTACTGTAAAAGATCCTTTTCAGTGCAAGTACAGGCTAGTTTAATGTTTTCAAACAATACAAGCATTAAATCAGCATTATATAAAGTTTAAAGTTTAAACAACTACTGTGCTGACCTATCATAAACAAGGGTCATTTAAATTTTAAAGTATTTGCAG